>LVVM01001718.1:0-18472 GCA_001882365.1 Rhizopogon vesiculosus
GGTTGCGCTCGCATCTTATCCGATGCAAGCTCCATATTCCAACACTTTAAACATACTTTTGGGGGATTCTTATGATTTATCCTCGAGCAACTTGAATCCCATCATACCACACAAAAATTTCTTAGAGATGACAACATATTTGAAATAAGAAGGGGGCTACATCAACTCGGAGAAAGAAGAGAAACCCCATTCATCCGTGGCCTCGTCTCAGATAGCCACGGTATCATAAGCAACATATGATGGTTTACTTTATCTTAGGCCAGCGTGACCGGCCCATTGAGGAGCATTGTCTGTGGAAGTACTGACATGACCTTCATGATGGGAGGAGGGGTTGCTACATTGTATCCCGACTTTACTCTACACAGTAAAAATATCCGTGCCGAGACGACAGGAAACGCCTGCACCAGAGAAAGTCAAATAGGTTCCTTGAAGGCCGATAATCTCGTATTAGAAAGCGATTCGACCTTGCTAGGACCGCCATGTCGTCATTCTTGTCCCTCCGAGTCTGGCAGTCCTTCACAGCATACGTCCATTATGAAGATGGAGTCTACAATTGGGACACATATTTTGACGTCAGGCGAGTCTTCAAAGGATGTGGAAACTTCGCGAGGGATGTGTAAGCCCGTGATGCGAACGCGATGTCGACAAACTAGACAGGGACTTTTGGTTTCCTTCCTCCATTGTCCCTGCCAACGAAGTCGACATAGCTATCCAAGAGGAGAATATTGCTAGACATCAGCCAGTGCATGCACCATCTTTAGTCCATCTCTTCCGTGTTGACGCTATCTTCCGGTTCGTATCCACCTATCAGAATAAAATATCAAGTTATTGTTACAGTCAAGGGCTCGAGATCAATATTCCCGCTATGGTAGCGGGTGTGGGGTGGTCAAATTTTCGCGTTCTGGCGGTAAATTACAAAGGCACCGATCACCTCCACTATTTGCAACTGAGGCCCCACCATTTGCAACTGAAGCTTCCGCTATCCCCGCTACCAAGGTAGCGGGTGTGGGGATCCCCGGGTGCTCAAACTTTAGTGTTTTGACGGCAAATTACAAAGGCACCGATCACCTCCATTGTTTGCAACCTGAAGCTTTGCAATTCATTCGATATTATATATGCTGTATGTATTTGGACTGCTCCTCATTCTGTTTTGTTCTCGCAATGTCGAAGGACAATCTGTCTCTTTCTCTCAAAATTTGTCGGTAGAGTGTTCGTATGTTTCTCCTACGTTGTTGCGTCGTCCTGGCATGTTTGGGCGCACGGCACGCCGTTTGTGTTCGATTCCTTGACCACGGAATTCCCATTTGTCGTACAACCTAGTCTTCCGACCGATGTTGTTTTTGGTTCAGACTGGTGTGCCTACCATCGACGAGACGCCACTGTTCATTACAATATTAATGTGTCGTTTCCCTTGCCGGAGTTGGTCATCGGTGACGGTGCGTGAATCTTGGCTTGTTCTAATTCCAAATTAATTATACGTCGCGATGGCACTTCCCGAGGTCGATAGGTGATTTCAACAGTTCTAGATCTGTTTCTGTTTCCAGCGATGCTTCCGCGGGATCTTCTATGGGTGTTGGTGCTACCCAAGTGAGTCACTTTGCAAGTCTATGTGCAAGAAACGCCACGAAAATTCGTGAGGTTCTTTACAGTTTGCTCGTTGGTTGGCGCAGTATTTTTCGTCTAAACGTGCATATCGTCACTCAAATCGATGCTTTTCACGGTTGCGAGCATCCAGCGTCGGTTGATGATCATGCCGATACTAGCTGTTCACGGCTTTTGTTTCATTTTCTCTGTGGCAGTTGCGTGTTTCATCGTTCGTCTTCAGGGGAACGAGCATGTCGTACATTTGCGGTGGGCCTCATCAGTAAGAGTGATATGGTCGGTTATGTTCTTGGTGTGCTGTTGAACTCAGATAGCTTCATACGAAGTACTTGTTGACCTGCGTGCATTTACTGGAGTAGATATGCTCATAATGCACAATCCATAATAAAAATAATAAATGATAAAGACATATTTGCCCATATATCACCCCTATGCATTATGAGCAGGAGCCTGATACACGACAAATCTACCATGATGCATGATTTTATGAGTCCAAAGTCGGTTTGTTATCGATTTTTATTGTCATTTTTTCCTTATGCATTATGAGCATATCTACTGTATCTCCTGGTTCGTATCTATTTATCAGAATAAAATATCAAGTTATTGTTACAGTCAGGGCTTCGACGAGATCAATATTTGCACGTTCGGAGTGTGTCACGTGCGTTGGAAAACACATTGGAGCAGAAGGTCCTTCTTATTCTGTTGTGCGTTCGAAAACGGCATGAACCTCTGCATGACGGATAAAATCTCCTTGATCGATAATTGGACAACATCTTCCTTGGTAAACGATCACTCTTCCATGCCTTCACGACTTCATAAATTATCGTCCCGGTTGCAGAGCATATGACAGAATATCTCACATACTCACTTTCCTACCTCCTACAGTCTTTTTGTTTCGTTATCGAGGATACTAGGGGTTCACTGATCAAAAATCCCGATACAATTTCGAACTCCTATCGAAACACCTGTTTCTTCCCAACCATGACCTCCATTGCCAGTCTTCATTCCGAGCGCCTAACTATATAGGATCGGCCAATGTGCTCAATAATGTTACGTGGCGGCGGGACACCTGTGATCACATCACTGTCGATAAGTCCACAAGAAAGGAGTTCGCCGCAGTCATACGGGGTCGCGTGGATCCGTAGAAATTGAACTGCGGTCCGGAGGGAAATCATATCAGAGCAGAGATCAGTGTCCACTGCACAAGGCTAAATTTCAATTCCAATTATGCCAGCCTTTCGTGAACCTATTCGCGGAAGACTTCGATTATCAAAGCCATTCGAAGCTTAGAAGGTTTACAGGCAAAATTTTCTGAGACAGCTGACAGGCGCAACATGAGTATGTCCGATAAGAACGTCAAATTGATCAGGTTCACATCAAACATGTTCGACAGGATGTAAGTTACCTTCCATCCGTTCTAACGAGACTCATTCCGTCATCCAGAAACAGCCCATCCCCAAACATTGCCGTTTATCTTTCCGACATCGAGGGCCCTGAGGGGGCCAGAAAAGTAAAGTAGAGCCGCTATCAGTATACCAACACTCACAAAAGCATAGACAACTCTCCCGTTATGGACGTAGGAACGGATAACTGGCCCGTTCCAATGAAAACAGAGATGAATCGATTGGGTGAAATTGAATTACGAAGCTTCCCCTCTCAGACTCTACCGCGGCGACTCCTTGGTGGAGCCGGGCGACGTCAGCCAGCATCCAGCAGATCAAGATCTTGAAACCTGGGTGATCAACATCAGTTGTTCTGGGTTCAAATGTCGTAACGCGCGCGAAGGGCCGTTTGACCTTGTCAAGCCGGCTTCTGCACCCATGACGGGCTGAGAAAAGATCAAAGCAAGTGGAGAGGAAACAGTAAGACATTAGTGATTTACGCGCTTGGGCACGACAAGCCTTGTTCTCCTGTATAATTAAACACGGTAGAATGCAGACCCATCATATGTCCAATGAACCATGATGCTTTGTCGGGAGAAGAGCGAAAATTTTGATTCTATCCCGATCTATGTCATTGGACGAATACTACAACAGCCTCCCATTCTCAAAGTAAAACATTTCCAAAGTGTCTTGCGCTCAGAGTCTGGCAAAAGGTGACGGATATTACCGAGACTGCTACTAGAAAGGGGTTTGAGCGCTACCGGAAAATCGGGTGGATTGCGTGATTGAGCGGATCTATATCCTCATACCTGGTGTGCGAAGGACGTTGACTGTGATCCGTACCAGTAACGCCGACGCCAGGCAGTTATAATTAAAGCGCAAGACATTATCAGACTTTTGACGTTCGCCATGTCTTGTCAGATAAGCCTGGCGGATGCAAATGTCCCGATCAATCCTTTCAACCATTCAAGTGCCGTGCATCCAACTTGCGTAAAATCTAGGTATTGTAATTGGATACCGAGACTCGCGACTGACCCTTCAGAGGCACAGTGGCCCCGATACAGCTACATCCGCAATTTTGACGTTCCTTCCGTCAGTCCGGACGCCAGACAGGTAAAAACCAACGTTGAACTTCATGTTTATGCACTTTTTCATAGTTACCCATCGTCTTCAGCACTATTCCTCGCTATGGTACAACCGCCTGTTTACACTACCATTGGCCTTGGTTTTGGTCCAGCAAATCTTGCTGTTGCTGGAGCGCTCCTCGAGCAACACAGAGAGACACAGCACAATTCATCGGTCTCTGCGAACAAATTCCTCTTCATTGAGAGACACCACGAATTCAGATGGCATCCAGGTATGCTCCTTCCGGGCGCCCGTATGCAGATCAGGTATGTGCAACTGTATGTCCGAAGTATGTCCAAGGAAACTGACGGGAATGAATACCAGTTTCCTCAAAGATTTGGCAACTTTGAGGTCTCCACAATCTCCCATCACCTTCGTTGCATACTTGCATTCCCAGAACCGTCTGGTGGATTTTATCAATCGGGGCAACACTACTCCAACCCGGAAGGAATACTCGGATTATCTTGCCTGGGCTGCTAAGTATGTGCAAGATCAAGGCATCATTGTCGCTTATGGCGAAAATGTTATTGCTATTAAAGAAGAGGATGAAGGAACTGTGCAGATCCATAGCAAGGTCCTTGCAACGGGTGAAACTAGAATTCGCCTAGCAAGTCAGTGTCACTCCATTGCAATATCCATGTACAAATTGACAGGGCATCGTTCAGGGAATTTAATCATCTCTCCAGGAGGCTCGCCGCGCATCCCGCGGTCTATTCAGGCCATTTTGCCACATCCCCGCATTATTCACAGCTCCTCATACTTGTCGTCGGTAAAACCGATGTTGGCCATGTCAGAAAAAACGAATCGGTCACTCAGAATCGCGGTTCTTGGCTCAGGCCAGTCCGCCGCAGAGATATTGCTTGACCTCCACCAGCGGCTAACTAGCATGGGGATCAGCGCCGGCCAAGTACACGACCTGCATCTCATTATTCGTGGTGGCTCATTGAAACCGAGCGATGACTCACCTTTCGCAAATGAGATATTTAATCCTGAGTGTGAGCTGATCGCTACTATGCACCAGAGTAAACGAGAATACTGATATTATATTTTGGTACTTTCAGCTACGGATGCTATTTATAACTTACCAAGTGACTCTGTACGAAAGAAAGTGATCGCGGACTGTCAGAGCACAAATTATGGTGTAGTAAATTCACGTACACTTGATTCGGTGAGTCAAATGTCTCTGTCGCTAATGATCACCTTTGATAACCGTGACATCAGCTCTATGAAGTCGTGTACGACCAGAAAGTTGAAGATGGTATCGCTGGACGCAAAGAAAATACGCTTCCCGATCCTGGCGCACGTATCACCATCATACCTTACAGCAACCTGTTATCAGCGGAGATCAGCACACATTCTTCGCAAACCTCCGCGGGGGCTGATGCATTTTCGCTTGCTCTCCAGAACACCCTCACACGAGATGTTTCCGAGACGACATACGATGCTATCGTCTGTGCCACAGGCTACGAGCGACATTCATGGCTGAATCTCTTGAAGTCATCTGGCATAGGGAAACACTTCGGCCTGAGCTCTGCATCAGATAAAACCTGCCTTTCTGTGGAGCAGAATATGGTGGAGGCCGTGAATGGGGAGATTAGCAAATCACGAGCACTGGAATTGAGGCTGAAGACGGTTGAAGATCTGGAAGACATACCATACACATCCTCGGAGAGCGATGCTTCCAGCAGCACGCCGTCTCTCTCAGAATTATCCACGACAGACACACTCTACATTTCGCGACGCTACAGACTTGTTCCGCTGCCGACGACTGGTCGTGGATTTGTTCCACGAATATACTTACAAGGTTGCACGGAGGAGACACATGGATTAAGCGAGACGCTATTGAGCATAGTGGGAGTTAGGGCAGGAGAGGTGGTTGAGGACTTGTGTTCGAATTGTTAGAGATAAATGACAGCACAATGCGATAATGAGAAAGTAGTCAAGTTGTACAGAAGATGGTGCTACGCCGGAGTATTAGTTGCCATGTTGTCTCGCAGGTTGACTAGGACTGGAATTCATATCAATCATTATCCTGAGCTGATCAGTGCCGAGCAGCTTGATGTACACTCATTATTCCCACGGCACATTTTGCTCTTTCTAACTAGACATGAGGATCGAAAAATGTTACTTTTGCTCAACGAATGTGTATCCCGGGCACGGTGAGCAATATGGATTCAGGACTCCAAATAAAATATCTTATGGCATTATCAGGGAGCGCCTTCGTCCGCAATGATGCAAAGGTATTCCGGTTTTGCACCTCAAAGTGAGTCCATACTTGAGAAACAGTGCCCCATAGTGAATCAAACCTTCAGATGCCACAAAAACTTCAAGCAAGCAACTTTTATGGTGGTTGTGTTCGATTGTTCTGATGTCTTCCTAGAATGAAGCGAAATCCCCGCAAAGTGAGATGGACGAAGGCTTTCCGTAAAGCAGCAGGGAAGGAAATGACGATTGTGCGTTGGTTTTCTCGATCTGAACAAACTGATGCTCAACTTTACTACGACAAGGATTCGACGATCGACTTCGAGAAACGTAGAAATGTACCTGTTCGCTACGATCGCGAGTTGGTACAAACCACCATTAACGCCATGAAACGCATCGGGGAGATCAAGCAACGGAGAGAGCACGCATTTTGGAAGCAAAGGTTTTTACTTTCTGTGCCCAAGTATTTCTGGCCCTGAATGACTCTCTTCATTGCAGAATGGCGGTTGCTCGGGACAAACATCGCGCACACAGGACGAAGAAGCTGGCCGCGAAATCGGTGTCCGTCAAGCTTCTTGAGCCAACAGCGATGAAAACCCGTGAAACCAACGAAGTGCTAGAGAAAATTAAAGTGCCAGCGAAAAGCAGAAGTGCACTTATGCAAGGGGAAGGGCGTTCGATGGGAATGGACATAGATTGATCTGTACTATCTGTCGTCTTGTCATGCGACATTGCACGGTATACCTCGACTAATTCATGTAACATTTCGTTGTTGGATGGAGCATAGTGAAAGCATGAAATAACAAGCTGATCATACAGGCTAATGATAGAGACCATGAGTAATGCTGATATATTACAGTGCGAGGGAATGTTAGCGATGTTTGTACTTTGCCGCATTTTCATGGCGAACGTCGGGATCCAGAGTATTATGAAGTCCCATCAATGTCTTACTGACTGCTTCAGAAGCGCCAATCATGGGCTTCAAGACCGCAATTGGGACGGCGCGTACCACAGCCCGGACCGCACCCTTATTTTCTGTCAGCTTGGAGCATCGAGCAAAATATATATACTCACTTCATTTCCAGACTTCTCGTACACTTCCATAGGAACGGCGAGTATTGTTTGGGCAGCAGAATGCAAGTTTCGTTGCAAACTGCGATATGCAGTTTGAACCCCTTCTGTGACTCCAGCGGGCTGAGTCGCATATCTGCTGATCAATTCTTCGTCTGGTCCCTCCCCATAGTCCTCATACGGTATGTGTAGCGTTTCTGCTGTAACAGAATTCTGGAACTGCCCCCCGAGCACACCTTCAGCTTGCTCTAGAATGACTTGAGTGCCGGTAGCCAGCCGAGCCCCAAGTTTGATCGCCTCCATTGCAGTTGAATGTACGAATGCTTTGGTACCCTTCTGAACACCACGGACAATGCGCCCGTCTTTCTTGTACTGTGCGATAGGTAGCAAAACGAGATCCGCTACTCCAGAGCCGACATTGACCATAGAACGAATGGGTGCTACGCCAGAAATAACATCCACAAGTTGGGTTGCCTTTACATCTGGCGTCCAAAGGTCATTTAGCGTATCAAAAAACCGGGGCCAACCCGTGATCTGTAAAAGGTTGGTGAATTCATGAAAAGCATACTAAAGCAGCACACGTACCCCATGCAATGTCAGATGTCTTAAAGTCATCTCCGCGCCATCAAAATGGAAAAAGTTCATGAGCTCAATCGTTCTTCCCTCCCGCAGGGCTCTGTAATCCACGCGTCGAGGTTTATAATCAAGTTTGAGGTCAATCGGAAAGACCTCTGCGTGCTCTGCGGGGAGGAATCAATATGACTATCCAACTGACGACTGCAATTAGAACGTACGAATATATGCTTCCTCGCTGGGGGTATCAGGGGGTGCAGATGGACTATCAGGATCCTTGAATGCGAAGAACTTCTTTAAAAAGTCAAGTGCATCCTGATCAACATATAGTCGCAACGGCAAAAGTTTGGCCTATAGCGATAATTTTTGAGCCCTCTTAGTATGCCTTAAGCTCATATGTACTCACGCGTAAACGTGTTTCCTCGGAAGGATGAGAAGGAGACGGTCGGACAGTCTTGAGCTCGATGCGAACCATACTAGAGTCTGTCTCACGAATATTGCCTCGAGAGTCCGATCGTAGTTCGGTCAGGAATTTTCTCCAAGTGGACGTCTTGACATGATCCAAAATTTCCGCATCCTTTACTATGACGAGTGTCCTAGAGACCAGTGCATCTTTCGGACGATAATTATCAACTTCAGCATCTAGGCCAATTAATCTGATCTCGATACTTGGGCCCTTAGATCTTGTTAGTCTCCGTCCATGGATGCGACTGAATGGTGTCCGCTGTTGTTGCCCAGGTGATGCTGGAGGGAGGGTTTGCCAAGAACTATGGATTTCCGTTTCCGTTTCGGCCTGCTCATCGAGTTCATCATCAATGGCTGCGACAAGAGCCGTCGGATCAAGATTATCAAAGTCCTGATCAAGGCCGATGTGAATCGAGTTGAACAACATCGCACTTGTCTCCTCGATGCTGGGGTCTGAGGTCTGTCCAGTTGCAATCAGCTGCCTGATCTTGGCTAACTTCTTGCGCATGTCCTTGACTTCTTGCTCCACAATTTTTCGTGTGCGGGGCCAATCGTAACCGTCATGTAGGAAAAGGGAAATGTCTGAATCGTGAATGCGCACTCGGACAATCGTCTCGCGCAGACTGCCAGATGATTCAATTACAAATGATGCAAGCTAATGGGAAAAAGCTTACCTAGCCATATCACCTGTATTTTCCGGGGGAATCATGTCGTAATAATGCTCGATAGGACGTATGGGCTTGATAACGCGAATTGTTTCGCCTCCTACATTGGAAACAACCCCTATCTCTCCAGGTACTGGCGATCCTCGACCGTACTCTTCCACGTCGAAGTCATCTATGTCATCATCTCGAAGCTCCCGTAAACCAGCAGCAGAACCAAAGTCTTCGTCCAGGTAGTCAAGATTCGTCGGTAAGTCATCGTTGATCATATCCGCTGCAGCACCGACGTCAGGAATTCGCTTGAAAGCTTGCTCGTCGAGAGATGCTGAGGAAATAATCTTTAGTTATCCTCGCCTGTTCTGCATCAATAAGAACAATCACCCATCATGCCTTGTTCAGGCGGACGATGAATAAGGGAAGCGGGAACCTTCTTGTGAGACGCTGCCGGTCTGCGGAATTATGATAAGCGACACTGAAAATTGTAGCAAGATGATCTCATACTTCTCAGGAGAGTGGGCCTTGAAGATAGACGTGAGGTCACCAATATAGCCTGCCAGCGCAGCTATAGTGTCCGCGCATAGATGCACCCGTAAGGCGACTCGATTCACGAGTACCTAAATTTCATTGAGTGACGAATCTTAACCCGGCGTGGCATGACTTACGCCAACGCTTGGAGGAGTACATGCGTTGTCAGTCTTAAATATAAAGTCCAGACCTTCAATGTCTGCAATTGATGCAAAACCGGAATTCTACGGAAAAGCGTCATCATATTGTTTTACTTATGAATTGAAGGAGAAGGAACCTTCCACAAGTTGAGACTGGATCCCGCAGTTTGTTTGGCAGAACTTGGTTTGGCAATAGCGTCTGTGATGGAGTCGACCAATAAGAATGTCAAGGAAGGAACCAGCAACTTGAACTTGAACTCGCTGGAATTGCCAGCAAGCTCAGTGTTTAGCTCTGCTTCACCAATGTACAGGACTGCAGCGCCGGGGTGTTTGGGGGCATACGACTTAATTGACACGTCGGCAATTGCGAGAGAAAGAGACGTTCGCTCGGAAGGAACGACCGATTCAAAGACCTTGAAAAAATCACTGATATGTTTTACCCCCAAAAGAGCACACCTACCCCTGGTGGAGCTTTCACGAACTGCCCTACGTCAGAAATCCACTGCAAATCAGGATAAAAATGGCACGTGAAGCCCCAGAGAGTCAACCGTATTTTGGTCTCTTTCGCGTTGGTCTCCGGAACAACGAGGGAAGTGAAGCGAGCCTTAACCATTGGCCTTGGTACAGAAGACTGGATTTCGTGAATCGTCGTCTGTGACTAATAAACATGGATAACCTACCAGACTGCGAGGTAATGTCAACACGAGGAGAGGTACGAGCTCCCACTTTGGCGACACCTCGCCAATGTGAAGATCCATTAAGCTTGAGGTTATGACAGTCTCATCCTGGATGATAACAGCAAAGTGAGTATTAAAAACACATACACTCCCAGTTTACAAACCTTGCCATCGGGTTTCAGTTCAACGAGGACATCAATGTCTGAGGCGGATATGTCGAAAGGACGAATCGAAGGCAAGGAAGCTGAGGAACGAGATATTAAAATTCTGATTAAAGCTGCATGTAGAATATATCAACTTGGCAATAAAAGAGGGTGGAGTTGACTCTACCTTCGGCAACGATCACTTTCACGGCCGTCTCGCTTTGTTTCGGCGTTGACACTTTACTGCCGAAGCTGCTCTCGTCACTGCCACGACTCCCAACGCGCCTTGATTTCGCGAAAAACCTGCTGCCGATTAGGCTCGGGTTGCGACTGTGCGCGACTTCAGTATCGGTTTCATCTGTGCTGATCTGCTCAATGGCTTGTGTAACACTGTCAGCCCAAATTTGCAATCCATCAAAGACCGGCTTTTCAAGGATGATGTTGATCAATGGGATATTGATGATGATGGATGCCCTATTCGACGAAGAAGTAGACTTTGATGAAGCCAGCTGCGTCAATTGAAAACGGATGGGAAGGGAGTCCGGTGCCCGTTCCGACAACAGCAATGAAGCCGATCCGGGGTAAATGTCGTCCGTTCGTGGTAAAGAACCTAGCGACACGAAAGCATGCGCCTTTGACTCGCCAGCAGGTGCATACGCCAAAATAATACCCCTGGTGTGGCCACTCCAAAGTTGTCCTGGCGGAGTTTTGACGCTGTGATTCCTTGTTTCGCCGCCATCCCCAAACCTGATAGTAGGTGTTTCTTGGTCAAGAGGTTTGTTACACATGTGCACATCATGGATATCCAGTATAATTCCGGATCCCACTCGGGAAGGCTGAAGGGACCGCGAGTTGCATCGAACTTCAGCGCGGAGGGCAGGTAGGGTGATGTTGATCTTCAGATGAGATGTCCGTTTGGATTTGGACTAAAGAGAAACAAAATGATAAGGTCAGACATATCCCACAACTGTAGATTACATTCTCATGTACCTTGAGTGTGGGGTTCTTGACTTGTTTACTGTGGGGTCTCTGTCTCGATGATGGTGCTCTGGTCCGGTAGTCAATATCTAAGTCCAAGTCCTCCAGGACAAGTTTTTCCAAGCGCTTTCTCTCCCTCTCGCGTTCGAGTTGCTTTGGTGTCATAAACGGAACATTGAGGACGTCAAGTTCATCGTTGCTCGTTGAATCCTCCTCTTCAGCGTTGTCCAGTGGACCAGGCCATTGAGACGTCTCTGAAGCGTCCTGAGTAGGAGACCCCTGAGCTGCTAGGACCTCCTCGAGAAACTCGAGTATACCACCGCCCTCAAGCATGATGTCGACATCAAAGAATACGTGTAATGGTGCGATACGAACAATGATGTCGGTCAAGCTCCCTGAACGGGCACTCGCAGGTGATACATGAGCGGTGATGGTAAGAGCACTAGGAGATAACTTCTCGATCCCTTCACTCAACAAAGCTGCTGCTGGTTTTGGGGAAGTCGGCAATGCGGAAGACTTGGACGGTGGACTCTGTACTAGCTGATCCTTCCCTGCTGATGACTTCACTCTCCAGGTTGATAGCTTTGAAGAGCCTCCTGCAAGTTTCGCAGCAGTCCAATTGACCACCTCGAAAACTGGTAATGTTACTTCGGAAAGCGCCTGCGCCGGGACTGGTGTCGAAGGGAAACATGGGCGACAGTGACTGACGACATATTGATTATGCAGATGGTGATCTGTAATCAGAAGAGGTAATGCAACTTGCGACTCGTCCATATTTGCACTCCGGGAAGAGAGGTACATGAAAATTGAGAGATTTGAGAGGAAGATATTGGACGTTGTCGACGAAATGGGTGTTGAAGTATCAGTCTCGTTTCCAGGAGCCCCAGATATATCAAGAGAGCCTGAAACATGCTCTAGAAACACGCGCAAGTATGTCGAAGGCAATCTTGGGGGAATAAGTGGGTGTTGGAAGATTGCTTGCAGCGAAGGAACTTCCTGGTTTGGAGCCTCGGCGACCAAAATGATCACGATTCCGCGGATGTTTAGATTTGCGTGCAAGCCGCATGGAAGAATTGGTGAGCTTGGTGTTGCCTCAGGATTTTGAGAACTAGTACCAGCGTCCTTGGCTCCGCAATAATTAAGCATTTCCAACAGCATGCGAACGTGAGAAGCACGAAGAGCACAAGACATGACGCCGATACTGACGTTGATACACAAGGCTTCATCCTGGGCAGCGATGCTCTCTACAGGAGGTGAAACTCTCTCAGGCGCAACGGTCGCTGTGTGCGCTACGTCATGCTTTGTATAACCTGACGGCGTTTGTAGTTGAACCACAATAGGGTCTGCACCCATAGAAAAAATAAGATCTTCTGTGGTCCAGTGACGCGCAAGGGTATCTCGATTCCCTGTTGCGTAATCACGCGAGCTTGGCTGAACTATATCTCCTGTGTTGAGGTCGCCGATAGGCTCTATGGCTGGTAGGACAGCTAAAGAGCTACCGCCAGTAGTGGAGACCGCACTCTGATACATGCTGCTGAAAACTGAGCTAGACGGGGAAGCATGGAACTGAGTACGAGGTGGAAGAGCGACGATGGACTGCGACATCATCATTTGCGTTTCTTCGTCGATGGAGGACGAACAAGAAGACGCTGGTGACACCGGACGAGGAGGTCGTGTATGATCGTTTAATGTACCACAGGACGAAGCAGGCGATAAAGTACGTGGCGAGGTAACAGGGAGATGCGAAGCAGCTCGAATGTCCCGAGATGTCACGGTGACACCTGATATTGAGACTGTACGTATGTGACCACTCTGCAGGCTGCTTCCAGGAAAAGTATTGTCCGATGGTCCACCCTCGGCACTCTGCTGCCTCGGAGCACTCGAGTCCGTGCCATATGAAATTTCGGGTATTGACAGGGTAAAGCTTGAGTGTCCCGGATGGACGATGACTATTTTCGTGTCCACAGCAGAGAACTCAAACCTTGCAAGTAAATGTTCGAAGAGGGTGGCGAATAAAGATACTCCAGAAGGATCCGATTCAATGCCAACGTCTTCTTCAGGATGTGAATGAGTAAAGGGATCTAGTCCACCGGGGAGGTGGTGACTCTCGTCAACGACGTGTGGTGAATGTAAAGACTCTCGGAGCGTTGCTTCTTCCCGAGGGGTAAGCTCGCCATGAATGAATGTCTCTGCTACTGATGCAACAGACTCTGCAAGATTGACAGTCTCTGGAGAGCCAAGTTCGGATGGAGGCGTCACATGTAAGGTGAGGTGTAGTGACTTTACTGAAAGCCCTACACTGGAAGTGAGAGGATTGGGGAAAGGTATCTGCGCAGTTACACAAGATATGGAACCATCGTGCAGTCTGAAGGGTAATCCTGATAGAAGCTTGTTGATCGCCTTTGGAAAGCAGTGAATGAATAGGCAGTCAGACCGAGAGGTAAGGACCGAACCTGATCATCTAGCTCAAGATCCCTCACTTGCACGACACCAGAACCTATCTGTGAATCTATTTGATGAAGATCGAGCTGGCCTGGCTTCAAGAAATGACCTAGTGACTTCTTGAGGACGAACGAGAAAAACCGACGCTGGATTCCAGAGGGTAAGGAGAAGTCGAATGTCGGAAGCCCGGAGAACCAGGAAGAATACCAAGTGGACATGATATGCACGTTGAGCTGTGTTTAGGATTGAAATTGGTTCATTGCCCTAAAATGCTCATGATATTGTAGAAGTACGTGTTGAGCCTGCTGGGCAGATGCAGGGGCAGGGGACTACTTTCTAGTAGACTGTAGCACTGTCACAAACAACCGTTCGGAGTTGCCTTTTTCGTCTACACCCCTGCTGCGTGTCATACAGAAATCCCATGCAATTGTCCACGAAAGTACAATGTACGCTAAATGCCATCTCAAATGTCTCCTCGTCTCCCCCGCACAAAGCTATTTTAAGAGGCTAGGTGCAAGTGGTATGAGCATGTTGCTCGAGGAATACTCGCAGACTCACTGTGAACTTGGGCTCGACACCGCGCGCAGGATATAGCAGCTAAGCTGACCCACGAGGCGTGAGAGCAATGTGATCGTCGTCCAGTAGTCTGACTATGTATGCTTCCTCAAGAAGCCATTTTATGTCAGTGCTGGCACATAATAATCAGCCAGCAACTCAGGCTATGGTGAATACAATCCATTTACACAAATTCTTCCCAAGTCGTCTCGATCACCTGCGACACGCTCTCGAACACATCGGCTATCCAAACCCCATATGGTGCATTATCCTGGAGCTGACCGAGGCTGGAAACGATCGCGAGTTGCGTCGCTCTCAATTGAGCCAGCTGCCCATGCTGTGGTACAAAACAAGAACCAATGCGCAGTGAGGAGCCGAAGGAAGAGAGGGGGCTTGGCGTTCGGGTAACTGAGTGAGGACCGGCCACCTGAATAATAGTAGAATGAATAGTCTCTGGTTCAGGGGCCGGTAGCAGTGCAGGAAGTCGGGGCGCAGCTCGTGCTGGTGACTCGGAGCTTGACTCGGAGCCCTCGCCATGATCAGTATGATCAGTATACGACTGCGGTAACGATGCGCCAGTCTGAACAGGGTCAACATCTCCACCTTGGTCATTGTCTGGCAGATCAAAAAACGAATAATGTGGTTGGTTGGATGTTCCCGAGTCGACTCCGATCGAGTCATGGGTACGCAGAACCTCTCTATTGAGTTCTTTTGCGACGTCCGTCTCCTCTGTATCTGGAGCCTACCAGTGCACGATAATAAATCGACACACCAATGACAATCTTGAACATGCACGTACGGGTGGTTTTCTGGCAAGTCTCTCAATAGTCAAACTCAGCTTCATGCATTCGAGCATATGAAACATCGCTTGATGGTATCCTGCCACAGTCATTTTCTCAATATCGACCGATTTTCTATGGCCGAACTGTACAAGTTTGCCTATCACACAAGCTAGACCTCCATGACTGGATCGATTTATAAAAGAATTAGCATGGGTTTGAATTTGAGCGCATGACGCACAATTGTCGTACCATGGCCGAGAATAGCAAAGGATCCTGTCCTACTCTGTTGACGAGTGACCCACGTATACTTCCTGTACCGTCTTCGAGCTGATAGTTCCCCCGAACATCACTGGTATCTACAGATAATATGACATGGGTCACGAGCAGGACCTTCATGAATTCCAGTTACGTTGAGTGTCTTTGATCTTACATTGCTAACGGAGACACATTCGAATCACGATGGCTCACCTTATTGAACTTGACTCCATCAAGCGTGTACTCTACATCGTCGTTCAAGCGTTCCGATCGATGCATCTGATAAATAGTGATCGGTCTGATCGAATCTGTTTCGGAAGGCTTGATGAATGTCGTTTCTACAAGGGAAGTATCGCAGTCTTCCGAGTCCATGATCGCGGCGATGTCAATGTTAGTGAGTAAACTTCTGAAAAGGTCTTCCAGAATCACTGATCAATATTAACATGCTGTACTGATGCTGTCCTGAAGATCGGCCCCTGTCCACGATGTTATCGCAAGGTTCATCTTTTCCGATTTGGGACATAAAACTAGCGATATTACTTTTGTCGAAGAATCTTGCAAAAACAAACTCAAAGACTACACCAAACAAAGTTCAAAGAATCTCCACTACCTAACGACAAGTGGTCACGAACAGCCTTTGTGGTCAACCGTATGGGCGCACCCTGGATCAAGCAGCGATCTGGAAGTGCGAATCATCTATAGTAGTAAAGACGAGGCCATCATCCATTAGTGTATCCAAAGCATTACTAAGGTAACCGCATCAGACTAGTGGAGGACAGCATGCGTTGTGAGACAAATACCTAATTGTGACAGCAGTACCCCCAACAGCACGCGCAATAGCACCAACGTGCACGCCTTCCTCATTAGCATGTTGGCTCTGGATGAACGTCACGATCGCATATTGTAACTTCGGCAGATGAGAGAATTGACTATTGTTAGCAACGGCGGTATGCGACTGGGCTGCGTATGCAGAGCTTCCGGCGACACCACTCGAAGCTGCCGGCGGAACCGTCGTCGACGGATTTTGTCCAGGACGAAGGGGCTGTTCAAGAAGATTAGATCCGTTATACTGACTTCGATTTCAGAACTTACCGGTCCCCTCTGCCATATTAATGTGACCGTCATTGCCTCCAACAGGTGGAAGTATATCTCATGAGGTGACTTGACTGGCCGTATATGATTCGCGTTCACGTATCGCTTGTTGCCAAACATCTTCAAACCGCCGGATACGCGTACGTATGATCCCTCACTGTCCGCGCATTAGTTTCGACATTGCAGCCCACAATGAATGAACTTTACGTGATGGTATTTGACCCCGTCTCTTCTATCGAGGAGTCAATCCAATGCCGAGCTTCGATGCGACCCGTGCCGTCGTCGAGCCAGTATAGGTTGTTGGTGGCTTGGCTTTGTATCGATACTACGTGTCCGACGATTGTAACCTGCAAATTCACGATTCATCCAGCTGACTGCAATGAAGTGGGTCGGAAATTACCTGGCCAAGTTCAGTATCGTCTAACATCCACTCCGCGTCCGAATGCGCCTGTGTTGCATTCAGGAGCTGGAAGGCAGTCAGAGGTCGTAAGGAGTGGGCTATCTCGGATTTCTATATTGCACTCAGTTCAGCAGAGCATTGGGACGATGGTATGAACATACCCGACCAGCTCCTCCAGGGCTACCGCTCGTGCTTCCGTATGGTGAACCACCAGCCACAAATCCGCCACCTCCACCACCGGTGTTTCCATAGTAGTCGTTGGCTTGCCATTCTGATTAGTGGGACTTTCAAAGATAGTATATAGGCTACTTACAACTCATATTTGCAGGGACCGCTAGTGTTGGACGTTGAACTTTAGTGTTCGTTAAAACGCAGATGTTCGCGACGAATGAGGGCGCGTAGTGTCACAAGTCACGCGTATTGCGTGACTTAAGATGTCACGATAAAATCCATGTAGTACGGTAATAGTGTGTAGTGAGTGGGGAGCAATGAGTAAGTGTAAGATAATATGCAGAAATCTGTTGTCTATGTAAAATAAGAGCCAGGGCTTATTGGCCGTAATTGTTGCAAATCTTGACCATCCCTTTAGCAACACCTTCGAGTACCTTTTTGCGCGACTCCCCGACATTCTTTGCTATGTTGAGCACAAAGTCATGATGCAGCTAAAGAATGATGATGTCAGGGTATAATCTGATAATAGAACGCGCATTCATACCTTAGGAGAAGCCATGACTGGTCGGCAGGCCTCAACGAAGCTCTTTCGTCGTTCAGCTGACCCAGCCACTTCAGCCGTCTTCAATAGGTCGTTTGACATTGTCTTGAGTACGGCGCAGGCCTTCGAGCGAATATCCTTGAAGGATTGCACGAGCTGAAACGGAGGGAGGGGTTTAGAGACGTCTTAATAATGAAATCTAAAATCCTACTTACTGCCCCCAATTTGTGAATCTTGACAACGGACGCGGTCTTGAAGCGGAGAGTCTCCACCCCAAATAGAAGGAAAGCCTGTGATCGGAATGAACAAGTATAAACAAGTATCCAGAATTAAAGTGTACTTCTTGCGTGAGTGTTGCTACATGGAGCAAGTCCGAAGGAAGACTCTGGCTCTGCTGTAACTGCACGAAGCGAGCATGCATATCTGTGAAGAGAGTAAGCAGCGAGCAGGCTGCATTGTAACTAAAACCTACGCTCGAAGAACTGTGCCACCAATTGAGGCGGTTCCTTCACAGGAGGAGCTTCCTCGTCCTTCTTTGCATGTCCATTTGCGTTGGCGTCGCCATTTAGGGCCTTCAGGTCAACACCCCTTAGCGGAAGCCCGGTCCGAAGCTCATTCTGCTTGTTGGCCTCAGCAAGGACCACGGCTGGAGGCGGGCGAGTGTGGTTATGGTAGGGCTCGATCCAGTC
>LVVM01001740.1:9749-21439 GCA_001882365.1 Rhizopogon vesiculosus
TTCAGTCTCTGGAATGGACACCCTCTGGCAGATATCCTGAAGTTCTCGTGTTAAGAATGACGGCAAGGAAATCATTCTGGAAGGCATGTTTGAAAGCTTTGGGATGAAGGTATGGTCTAAGAGATGGATGTGGTCAAGAAGTGAGACATATCTCGATAATAGGGGACCTTGGGTCTAAGTTAGGAGACTCTCCCACGCTAAGCATATAGCCGCGATCACGTGAGTATTTTGTCCCCAGATCTCTGCCAGTAGCTCCATACAAAGACATATCCTTGGCGAACTCGCGTAACTTGAACCAGTTGATCTGGCCGAACATGTTTAACCCTTCTGTCAGTAGCATCGCGATGTCTGTTTTATCCACGAGAACCAGTGAAAGAGTCCTAGGACACTATTGCCAGCGTGGAAAGGGATCAAGAGAACTGTTTGTTGGTCGACCGTCCAGCAAATAGTAGCTCTTCACCTGTTTCCCTGCTAGTGTCGTTAACTTGATCTACATCATATGGTCGCATTATCGAGCACTCCTGCAGTCCCGCTGGGAGCGTCGAACCGCCGATGACCTCGCGTCCTACTGGAACGGTCAGCCAGGCTACTCCTTTCTGGCACTGCTTCTGACTGTTTATCAGTTATAGTCGTTACTATCTACAAGTTCAAACGGGTTTCAACTTATATCCCTTTATCGATGCGTTCTACAACTCCTGGTGCTACGAGCTTGATATGAAAGATTCTCGTCCGGCGTAAAACACTCTGAAGCAAAATACGATACAGCTCCGGATCCTTAACGTGAGATTTGATAGAAAATTTTGATTGCGCGGTCCTCGCAGTCACGCCAGAAAAATGAAGGCATGGTCTGACCGGGCCAAATTGGGAATCTTGTGAAGTCACATTATCGACCGCTGACATGGCGTACAGAGATTATTCGGACAGCTTCCCGGTAAGGTTTTCGTCTTCCAGTCATACACCTGGATGGCTTACTCGGCATCTCGATGTTTCCAAAGTTTTGGGGAAATGGATATGGGACGGAGGCGACAACGTTTATTGTAGACCATGCGTTTAGAGCGCTAGGTGTTCAGCGCGTGTCGTTGAATGTCTTGGAGGGAAACGAAGCCGCCATCGCAGTCTACAAGAAAATGTGAGGCCAGCTCATTTACGCAATGCTGTAGGATAACAACTGACGGGCTTGGTGTGAGCAGCGGATTCAAGGAAGAAGGTAGGAAGCGACGAGGAAATTGGGTTGACGGACATTGGGAAGACAGTTTGAGTATGGGAGTTTTAGATGAGGAGTGGGCTGAAATATAGAAGGAACAATGACATACAGGCCGCTCACATACCTCTACTACTACTACACCATGTCCTCATCCCCACTACTATCGTGCTCCACCTTTCCTGCGCAAACACAAGATTATCTACTTTCCTTTCAATTTTCATCATAGAATCCCAAATTCTCCTCAATCAGCATCAAAAGTACCATCATCCGTCCTTTGGATGCCGCGTCCAAATAATACCTAGACTCCAATGGTGTTTTCGTACCAGAAGGCTCAGATAACGCGTCTGTTGGCTATATTTTATGTCTTCCGCAGCTAGACTCACTTCACTTCTTCTAGTCCTGCAGAAAGCTCTCTTTCAGATGACGAGGATGGGGATGAGGACGAGGACGCTGATGCCGTCGGGCGCTCCTTCTCCTTCCCCTTCCCCGATCTAGATGAGCGCATACGACAAATAATCAGAGTATATGGCGCTGTCTTTCCCAAGCTCAAGGTCTTAGCAGACAGGTACTCGTCTGCAAATGTTCGACAGCTTGGACGCTCTGTGACGTCGGCTAATTTACGGACAAATCTGTAAATTTTAAGAGTTAGGTTACGTTAGAACATGACAGCTGTACCTGCAGTAGCTAGTAGCTAGTACCGTGACTCCTCCACATCATTCGGCAAATTCATAGACAAAGTACAACCTAGCAATGGCAACCCTTCCTAATGTACGGTAGGCGGGAGCGAAGAGATCTTCAACTCCACACTAGAAGGTCTTTGCCGCGCAATTCCGTTGGACATGAGATTGTTGGGAGTAGAAGCTCCCGATCATTGGGCCAGATGTTCAAGGTCCGCTTGACTCATTGATACTTGTAACAACTTTGTCCTCATGCTGCATACGGTAGGCGGGAGCGAGGATATCTTCAGCTCGAGAACAGAAGGTATTTGCCGCGCAGGGTCCGTGGACATTGCATTATTGGCGGGAGCAGAAGTCCCATAAACCGGCCAGAAGGCAATCAATCCCGCGAATCGTACACTGTCCGAGTCGTACAGCAACAGAATCAGCGACTTTGTAGCGACGCTTTGCATCAAGCGCTGACGACCGGATGATGATCGAACGGACTCATCTACGTATATAATGTAGTAGCAACCGTTGGCTCATTGCTTTTACTCCCAGGCCCGGTGAATGCGGAAGTCAAAATTACATTCGTTGCTATGTATCATAAACACCCTCAGATCTGGAGCTATTCGGTAAGCGGTTTCTGAACAAGTGCGACGTCAAATGCTAAATCCCTATACTTATGTGACAGCTTGTGACTTGCCACGATCACTTCTCGGTATTTCGTTTTGCAAGCCACGTCAATGATGCCGAATTCACGCATCGATTAACATTATTGATATATACAACCCGACGCGCATGCCCATTTGCAATCTTTTGCATAATTTCTGGCATGTCATCTAGTCCATCCGACGAGAGACCAATAAAACCGGCTTCCCATGCCTTTTGAGACCACACTCTCTTATAACATGGATCCTGTCTCTGTCGCTGTTGGTTTCGTGGCTGTAGTGATCGTCCATAAGGTGTACCGTCGGTACACTCGTATCTCTTTGGCAGATGTTCCCGGCCCAGAGTCTGCATCATTTATTATGGGTATGTCTATTCCTTTGGATGGCTTCCTCGATTGCTGATGTGGCCACCAGGAAATGTGAAAGAGCTCTATCAATCACAGGCAGCAGAAACCAACTTCAAGTGGCAAGCTCAGTATGGGAATGTCGTTCGCTTCAAGAGCTTATTTGGTGTATGTCATGACATACGCACTTGCTGCATACACGTTCTGATTAGCTGATTCATAGGAAGACCAATTGATGATTTCTGACCCTGCCGCCTTGCAGTACATCTTTGGAAAGTCAGGCTATCGGTTCCCCAAACAGGAAGATCGCCGAATCCTCTCTCTGCTGCTCAACGGAAGAGGAATTTTATTTGCGGATGGTATGTTTCTGGCTACGAGACACAAACATGAGATGTCTTGTTAACCTTTTGAAGGCGACGATCACAAACGACATCGAAAAGTAATGCTGCCTGGATTTGGTGCACCAGAGTCCAAAGCCTTCTTGCCAATATTCCAAGGCTGCGCGGAATCCGTAGGTCCTAAAGCACTCAGTACCTTCTCAACACTCATCAACATTGTGGTTCGTCACAGATGAGCAACAAGTGGATGGACATGATCAGTAACTCCAAGGAGGAGTCAGCAGTATTCAATATTCCAAAATGGCTGTCCCGTGCAACCTTTGATGCTATCGGAGAAGGTAAAATCTATGCAGGTACACAGTAACGTTTGTCCTAATCTCCTTCCGACTTAGCTGCTTTTGATATCCGCTTTGGCTCCATTGACAACAACGAAAACGAACTTGGCCGTGCATACGGCAGTATGATGTCAGTCTTGACTCCTGCCAGGCGTCTCCGGTTGCCCTTAATTGATATGTACTAAATTCATTCTTTGTCATAGGACCACCCTATTCGCAGCTCCGTCGGTCGGGCAGATATTCTTTCAGGGACTTACAACGTACATCCCGCTTCGGATTCTCGAATATTTCGGAAACAATGGTAACAACCCACGTATTGTGCGCATGCGTGAGACAGGCATCATAGCTACGTCCGTTGCAAAGCAAATGGTGGAAGACAAGGCGGAAATGCTATTACAGGGTAAGGGCAGTCGAGATGTATTTAGCTTGCTTGGTGGGTTCACAACCTCATTCCAATCTAGCAAATCTGATAAAAGCATAGTCAAAGCCAATATGGATGCAGATGCGAAGGCGAAGTTGACGGACGAAGAACTGTTTTCACAGATGCGGTGGGTGCACAAGGTATTTCTAATAGTGCGACTTACTGATCTTGGATCGCTATGATACAGTACTATCCTCTTCGCAGGGCATGAGACGACCGCGAACACTCTTAGTTGGGCGCTGTTCGAGCTAGCCAAGAGACCTGAGATCCAATCCCGCTTACGGGCAGAGATCAGGGAAACGGAAGCTACTGTGCTCGCACGCGGGGATACTGAATTCACAATGGCTGATCTTGACGCTATGCCATACACTACTGCCGTCGTAAAGGTGCGTGATGGCGTGTAAACATCATGGGGCTATTATGACACTGCATTGTTATTGCAGGAGGTTCTGAGATTTTGCCCTGTGATATATGAGGTCCACCGGTACGCCAGCCAAGATGACGTCCTTCCGCTATCACAGCCGATTACCGCGCGGTCCGGGAAAGTCATCCATCAGTTACCGATACCGAAGGGTATACGGATTGTCGCATCAATTGCTGCGTACAACAGGTAGGCAGTCCCATGTGGCGCCTTTTGACGATGTGCTCATTTGTGACAGAAACAAGGACCTCTGGGGCGAAGATGCGCACGTATTCAATCCAGAAAGATGGCTCAATGGTGTAGCGTCAGACAAGAAATCTACGTCAGTAGGAGTGTACGCCAACTTGTAAGCGTCTATTTCCGCCCTCACAACACGTATGAACCCCAACTTTCTCCAGAATGACATTCCTCGGAGGTGTGAGGGCTTGCATCGGATGGCGCTTCGCGTGAGTGATTTATCGGGTGTCCTGCAGAGGCGGGGTGAGCTTATGATGCATACAGGGTGATCGAAATGCAAGCATTTATGACGGAAATATTTGGAAAGTTTGAGTTGGCACTAACTGATAAGTCTGAACGGGTTCGGCGGGAGGCTTGTTTGGTGATGGTTCCAACAGTAGAGGGCGAAGTTGAGCATGGGCCTCAACTGATGTTGAGGGTGTCAGTGGCGCCACGCACTGAGAAGGAATAGGTACATCACATGTACTGAGATCTGCCCCGAGCTCGGCAGACTCGGGCAGAGGTATGACATTGGCCTGTATTGGGGAATCCGGAATATGGGGTTTCAAGGTCTAGGGTCTGTTCATGGTCAGTACTAGTATGACCCGTCAAATAATCATACCGTTGTATTGGAATACACATACGATCACTTGTGAAATTAGTGATATCAAGGGAAAGAAAGACTTCTGAGGTGACTGTCCCAGTGTCGCCTCTTCAAAGACCTTCATTTTCTTTGCTAATGACAAGGTACTCGGAGATGCGCGAGGGAGACGAAGATGGTACTGGCAACTCTTCCCGCCACCACTGTAATGAGTTTTATTTTTTGGTGGCCGTTCTGGTTAGCTAGGAGTTGCAGTTAGCAGTAAGTCACACTACTAATGGGCGTCCGAGTCGCCGTTGCCGACTTATAACCTTGCTCAGTCGGATGGCAATGGTGCCTACGATAGTTTTCCCATGAAGCCGAGGGCGATATAGTATGACAGAATGCCACCAGCTGAGTTTAGACGGAGTACTCGAGTCATGACACCTGGTGCACGCCGGATCCGACGGTAGGAGCAAACATGGCATAACCAGACGTTCCCGACTTAGTGTTGTAACTCCGCTTCCTTGAACCTCATCAGCGCCTCTGAACACATATGCATCCGTATTCTTTGCCACTCCGCGTTGTTCGCAAGTCCCTCGTTGGTGTGATAAGGATGTCCTCTACGTGCAGCCCATAAAGTTGCAGTGTACCTCATTCCAAGCAATAGTTTTCGAAACTACTGCCCCAAACGAAGTACACTGAGGCAGAGTCTGCCTCGAACTACAACACTATTACTATTACTATGGGCCAGCTACTGGTCTTTCACATATGATATTCGCTGGCATCTTTACTGGCGCCGGATCAACTTCCTCCGAGTCAGACTTGACGCTCAGCAGTAAGTGCGACCGCACCGTGACACGCGCCATCTCCGAGTCGCTGAATTCCGCATGGTGAAGATACCGTGGCCTTCGATAGTGTGAGTATGTTTTCAACCGAAAAAAGGATTGCTCTCGCTGTGTAACCTACGCAAGCTATCCATTCGCCCTGGATACTTATTTACTTACAGACAATTGAGCTCTGCTGCTCAGGAGACATACTCCGGTCCCTCGGTCATTTCTATGAGTAGCAGCTGACAATGTGCACCCAATGTATTTATGGTGAGTTTATCCATTAGAATATGGAGAAGTATGCGCCTGAACGAGTCACATGGACCAGGCCGCCATCAGTGGCGTCCTCCCCATTCGATGAGGTGGGACTTGTTAACCAAGATCAGAGACGGAGAAAAAGAAGGCGCCGTGACGTTTCCGGTTGGACACCACCGTGTGGCATCGAAGAGCATATCAGGAGCCAAAACGGAGCCACAACCAGTTGCGCTTAGTGACCTTAGGCCGACCATAGAAGGACTTTCGGTACAGTCACTCTTTCTTTATGACCTACTCATGATTAGCAAACCGGGCTTCCTACCCCATACTGAGAACTGAGTGAAGACATAAGAACGCGTCGGTCCTACTGCCAGCTTCTAACTCACCCAAGCCTATTCCACTGATATGCAACCATTCCTTCGCTGTCGCTTTGCCTTTATTGCGGTGCTTGCTGCTGTCGCAGTTAAAGCTTCTTGTGCGTATAACTGTTATAAGGCGATTATATGCAGTCGTTGATGTGTCTGACTCCATCTAGCATTTACATGCGAGGACAAGACCATCATCTCGTCTTATTTCACCGGGGAGAACTTAGATGTTAAGGTCGATACTTTAGCCTGCTCGAACACCATTCAGAAGCGCAGTGTTGAACGGCGCCAGACGAATGTCTGCGCAGATACTTGTGCGTCACTTTTCACTCCGCCGACTGCTCTACCTTTCATTGCTGACAACACCAAGGTACTACCAACTGCTTTACTCCATCAGGTGGTGGTCCAAACCCATATGATTGTCAAGTCATCCAGGATGCTCTCTTGTACGATAGTCAGAACGTTGGTGAATAGTGCTCGTGCATATGTTTACGGCTTTCTTCTGACGCATGGCATTCGCAGGTCCGCTTTTTGACATCGGGGTACGTTTAATGTGGTCACGAGAGCCTGAGCTGATGCTTTAAAGTAGAGTGGAACTACTATCTATATGCAGTACTCCACTTGCGAGACGTTCTTCGTGAACCAGGCTGGCTTCAACGAGACGTACTGCAGAACCGACTGGGTAAATCTATGTGATACGTTTTTTTGTTTGTAGCTGACTCTCAAACATGTAGGCTAACACCGTCGAATATGTCGCATTTAACTGCCAGTCTACGCAGAATGCTCATGGGGGAAACTGTGTCCCTGCTGACCAGACGTGGTTCATTCAGTAAGTGCCTATTTACCACTAACCAGCTCGCTTGACTAATTATTATCTCCCAGGGTGCAGACAGCAACCTGAAATACGACCTTCATTTATCACTTTTATTCGTGCTTGCTTTATTCGGAACCTTTTCTTATGGAGACTGAATGATATTTATTTGGTTTGTGTGTCGATGTCGCACTAGGATGAGATCGATCGACGAGGATACTCTGACACTATTTAACGATGCTTTGCGTCCGGACGGTCTGATCGTGCGAAGCCCACAGTTTCTCGTGCCGCCGAGCCTCTTTTGAAAGGTGTCGTAATCTTGCACAATGGCGTTACCAGAGGCTCGGTAACGTGGCTTGAGCCACGTAATGCTGTGATGGAAGCTTCGACGGGATATTTTTGTCGTGAACGAGCATGTGACGCGTGATCTCGGCTTGCCCTATTCACAACCATTTTGAAGGTCGTTCAGTAGAGAAGGAATGACTGTCTTCCTTCGTCACTCAAGGTCTACCTAGGTAAGAATATTTCATATCTTGTGTTATCGAAAGAAAAGCTTACCGAAGTCTGGGAGCTTTGCGAGGTTAATATAGTAAGGCATCCTGATCGAGACTGGTGGCTACAATCATGAGGGTCACCTGCTTAGCTGCGGGCACAACCTTGTTGGAGTTCGTGGTCACATGACGAGCTCGACGCTACTAAGATAGGCCTATCTTATACAGTTGTGGCAAAAAAGGTGCAGGCCCTTGAAGTGATGACAGCCAACTTAGAAAGTCATTATTTCCCCTGAAATCATCAGTGCACTGCAAAACTTCTTGTTTACGAGTGATCGTACTAGTATGTGCATTCCGATATTTCTGATGGTCCATGCTGATCGGTGTATGGGTTTCAAGGTCTGGAATCTGTTAAGTTGGGTGCAGTTTTTGCACAATATCTCAGGCCTGGATAAGGTAATGGATAGAATAAGTCATCTTCGGCAGTAGCTCTCTGAAAAGGACGACAGGATTATCCAATCCACGATCTTACACCGGGGATATACATCGGCTCTCTGGCGCTTTCCAGTCGAACTCCTATCCCGAATTTTCATTCACTGTCTCCCGAACACTGTTCGTATCTGGCCCCACTGTGTCTCACCAACGCTGGCTCCCCTACTGTTGACGAGAATATGTCGACGATGGGAGGAGGTTGCTGTAAACATGCCTAATTTGTGGTGTTCGTTGTCTGTGATTAGCCCTTCATGCATAAGCTGGGAAGAGGCATCCTTCTGGTATGACTTATGGCTCAAGCGATCACAAGAGCATCCACTCTCGATATCCATTCATTACGCCGCTACTAAGCTACTAAGCCTTTTTCAGCCTTATAACACCCAAGTCTCATCTCTTGATTTCCTATTGGAGCCCGTCACTTGCTCCACCTATGTCCCAACCTCTCTTCATTCACTGTGGAAACGACAAAATGACCACACACAATCTGGACGTGATTGAGCCACCTGTCTGTACGCAATCCGTATGTAGTCGAATATCTGTACTCAAAATGGACTTGGAAAGTTGAGTGATCGCAAACGTGAAAATTGGCCGAATAGTTAGAAGCCACAAGCGGTAAACAGACTCAAACTATAGTTCAGATAGACATCATGCATCATGACACTGTCGCTGGCTGCACAAGAATGCGAATTCTGTACTTCCTGTGGGAAAGTTGTAGTTTACTGATTCACCGGCCGGTCGTCGGATGGCATAGATTCTACGGCATTTTTGCACGTCCGGAGCCTCGGTCCTACGTGAAAAATGACTGAACGGTCTGACATGCAAGATATCCTCAGTTGTTGCGGCTTCTCTGAAAGCGCTTAGTATCGGGTTTTGAAGCTATGGGGCCGAGAGACAGGTGACGTCGTCAGCCATCCAACAGGTGTCCGTAGTTGTGCACCACTGCACGTCACTTGGACTGCGAAGATCTTGAATATCTCCTACAACTCGTCCGTGATAACCCCGACTATTTCCTCGATGAGCTCTCCAACCTCACCAGAGCCAACTGGTTCATTTCCGCTCATTTCACTACAATCTTCAACGAACTTCAACAGGCTGGCATGAGCCGAAAAACTCAAACGCGTTGATTCAGAGCGCAATGAAAAGCTTCGTGCTGCATTCATAGCCCACATGGCTCAATATGATGCATTGGAGATTGATTTCATTGATGAGGTGTCGAAAGATGAGTAGACACATGGTCGACACTACAGACACCCAACAAAGGGAAAACGAGCTCACAAGAACCAACCCTTTGTCCATGGGTGTCGTATCAGCCTGGAGGCATTGTTGACTCTGGATGGCATCATTGCATGTACTTAGTGCTGTTGAGGGTTCGATAACGAAGGAACTGTTTCTTGAATGGCTTGAGTTCACAATCAAGTCGAGAGCATCGAGCGCATTGCGATGGTGGAAATCATCTTCATCGAGGCTATTGCCATCCTCGAGCATGAGTGGAACCTTATTCAATGATTTGGGGGGCATTGGCACGGTATGAGGTGAAGGAGTACAATCAGCCTAACATTAGACCAGGTCCCGAATTGTGTAATTTACAAAAAAAAAACGAACGCTACTGCCATCATTCACTGAAACAGCTGTAAAACACATGAGCATTTTGATGCCGCCAGGAAATTTCCGACAATTGCTCAAATAGCTCTAAGCGTGGGAATCCTGGAGATCCTTGTTCGGGAGACATGGCATGCCACGACAATGAAAATAGACAGTGCAGAAAAACATATTACAAGAGCTAACATTAGTAAGTTATGCATCCACTCATGTGTTCCGGTGATTATTACATACCATTGATGAAGGGCAATGAGCAGCACAGACATATGATGCCAAGGGTGGCGCTTTGCATAGAAGTAAAGGCGATGTCTATTTCGGTACACTCTTCAACCCATTTCCTCCGGCCCTGCACACGGTCCTGCGGGTCGAAGGAAGTAGTTAAGTCGAGTACGTCACTTGAGGGTGTTAAAACGAGGATGTCGGTGGCATCACTGGTGTTTCGTGACATTGCTCGGACACCTCCAAATGTGGGCATCCTTGTTCGAAAGATATGGCAAGCCGAGGATGATAATAGTTAGCGAAGAAAAAGCTGCTTGATCATCCTGACTCACTGAGGACAATCCCCAAAAACATTGTCAGGCAACTGGAGCTTTGCGATATGTTGAAGGACTTTCGCAGCTCCCGGGCGATCTCCCGAGTCCCAAGACCAGCAATGTTGAATTAACTTCCAGTGATCGTCAAGGATATTGTTGGGACGCGCATGGGTAGTTCCTTTCGACAGTTCAACGGAGATCTGATATGTTTTTTTCCCCTTCCACGGAATATCTCCGGTGACGGTCTGAAGGCAGAATGTTAGGATGGAGCTACAGAAAGAAGAAGGAACACACAAGGAACATGATGCCACCAAAAGAATACGTATCACTCTTAAAAGTCGGTCGTCCTGGGTCACAGTTGATTCCAATGATTTCAGGCGCAGAAAATCGGCCATTGAAATCGCGTTCCACTGTCTCCGCGCTCCATTGTAACTCCTCGTCCTCCACAACTGTGGCAAGACCGAAATCTGTAATGCATGGTTTTCCTGAACCATCTACAAGCACATTCCCCTGAGATCGCGAATAAGTGCAAGGTCCGCGAAGAACAAATCAGTGCATACAGGATGAAGGTCTCCGTGGATGATATTCTTTGCATGAACTGGGTAGGTATCAATAATGAAAATAACAACATCGTGGAAATTGACGGACGATAATTGAGGCCACCAGCTATACCCCTGACCTAGTAGCATGAAAATTCCAATTCCAATGAATACAATTAGTGTAAAGACAGAGACTCACGAATTCAACTTTAGCGGAAGGAGTAAAGGTTGTGGCTCTCTCCTTGACATAGATATATAATGTCCCAGAGGGCATCCATCGTGAAACCAAAGCCGGAAACGGAGATTTGATGGATGCGACGCCAAGTAGTGGCACTATATTTGGATGTTCCAGCCTCAGCCATATCTTGACTTCCCGACGTATTGCCTACATAGCAAATGAAGCGATTGCAAGTGTCACAGTAATTAAAAAAACTGACTTTCTCAAGGCTCTCCATAGTTCTGTCAATTTTGAACACCTTCACTGCAACCTGGTGGAATCAGAACGATGATCGATGAGCTGAGCCAGGGTTGTTAAAGTCCACAGACCTCTGTTCTGACTTCGCCGGACTCGATGATATACCGATAGACA
>LVVM01001740.1:21593-39674 GCA_001882365.1 Rhizopogon vesiculosus
AAGCTTTACAAGGTCAAATGTGAAATCGCTACTGGCATTGCTCTGAAACATGATGTGGGGTCAAGACATAATTATGGGTGTTGGTCCGAGACGCACAATTGCTGACTCGTGGCACCACCGCGAGGCAAAGGCTCACTACATAATAGTAAGTGTTAGGAAAAAGTACGTTCTGGTACTGTTTGGTTGTCCCACACACGCTGAACAACAGCTGCAATGTATGTCATGTTCACTGTGTCATCAATGTTTTCTCCCCATCGCGGCCTCCAGATCTGTGGAGTCCGTTCACCATCTCAAAAGCATCCCCATTCGGAAGCAGATCATTCTTGGCGAGCAACTCGATTCTTTTTGTCCGTGTCGTGTTCTTGACATCTATACCGCACAGATCAAAGAATATTGGCTGCATGATGGGCTAACATCCTCAGCACGAGGCAGCACAAAGGTAAGCAGTGACTTACTTTCAATCCCGGGTGCAGATTTGATATGTTCTTCTTTCCTGTGACACTCTTAGCCATGTTTGCCGTCGCCATTGTACTGAGGCGCTCATGCAGCTCTGTAACCATTGTCTCGTTACACTCTACACGTTCGGTAAGCTGCTGCTGGTTCTTAACAATACTTTGTTGTGTTGATTCAACATCATTCAGACGAGTGTTCATTTTCTGCATCTCGGCAAGTATCTGCTGGAAATTGTCCTGACTTAACGAGTGGATTGACGCATCATTTCATTGCATAGTAGCGTGATGGAATGGTGGAGAACTATGGTGCCCGCAATTCTTGCTCATGCAGATGCCCATAAGTTGCTACCTTGGATGCCTGCAATTCTTGCTCATGCAGATGCCCGTATTTTGCTACCACGGATGCGTTACTGGACTTGCTTCCCAGCTCCTACTATTTTGGGGATCCGAGGTTCACTTCACTGCGTCATTTCACTCCTAATATCCTGGGAATTGCAGCTCACCTCGGCTCATCTTCACACAAGGTCGGGGCCGCTATCGGGGCCGGGACCCCTTCGGGGGATCCGCCCAAATAGCTACCTGCATCTTACTAATGCAAACATTCTCTCATCAAATGCGGCACAATAGCGCCATGCAAAGTCAACAACTGATATAGAACCTTTAGAGCCATTCACGCACACGAATCTTCAATTATCCTTGTTCGTCGGTGGAAGTTTCATCCGATAAAATTTACTCTCTGATGTGTTCAATGCGCTCACGCTCCCTAATTTACGCGCCCTTATGCTTTATGGTGTAGAGTTGCCTCATGAGGAGTTGAAGGCATTTTTGGCACAGTCAAATTGTCCCCTGGAGCGCATCATTTGTGGTGATGTGAAGATCACCGACGAGCAGTGAGCGGAATACATTGCCCTTACTCTTGAAGTGCTCGTATCGGTTCCTTCTGGTACAGTAATTACTGTTAGTCGCCAAATGAGAATCTAGATCTCAGAGCCAAGTAACACTGCAAACACAAGTTATAGGGCAAAGGCAACGAGAACAAAAAATGAAAATCAATGAGTCAAAAAGCGGTATCAGGTCAAAGGTCCTGATGCCAGTGGGACACCGACAAGCAAGTATCTGCAACAGTTGAAGCAAATATTTGAGTTCGTGCAAATGAGAGAGAAATTTAAATATGTCTGAAGGGCCTACTATGTAGCATTGCCGGAGTGCCATCTGCTTGCTTTACATATTCAGAACCTTTCTCATGTTATTTGAGTCCCATTGAACCGTTTTGACATATCCATAATCAGTGTCATTCCTGTTTTGATCAATCCGAGTTTTCGTAATGGTGTTATGATATTCTGAGACTTATACTCTACAACAAAGGCGATACTACATGTAAGTTGCCACTATATGATGAATGGAAAATGATGCAAGCATGACGGACAACGAGTGCACAGCGAGGTATGAGGGAACATGAATGTTCATCAGTTGTCAGAACTTAGAAAAGGTCTTCAAGCGTCATCTGCTTGACAATGTCCTGGAGGGAAAATATTGAGGCTATCAACAGGAAAACGAGGAAAATCTCTCTAACCGTGTTTGACACCATCTGGGCGAACTCTTCGAAGCTTAGTTTGCCATCACGATCTAGATCGCCTTCCATGATCGTCTTGTCGACAATCTGCTGGAGTTGCTGATCCTGTTTCACAAACGATGTTACTATACGGTGCTCCAAACACACTTGGATAAACGCGTGCAGACCTTGAGATTATTCCCCACCATCATTTTCAGCACGAGAAACAGCTCTCCATTGGAAATGAAACCATCACGATCTACATCATAAACCTTGAATGCGACTTCATCACGACGTTAGATCATATTGATGGATCAAAAATAGAGACGTACATCGTAGCTTTTCCTCTCGCCCCCCTCGACTGCTAAATGCACTCAACCCACCCACGAATTCTTGGAAGTCTACAGTACCTCCTCCACTAAGAATTAAATGATGTGAATTCGCCAGGCAGTTGCCTAAAATCCTCAACGCACTCTTCATCAAAGATTGCAATCATCCTGGAGGCTAATGGGTTGGTAGCTATTTGGGGTATTTGCAGAAATTCTTCGCGATCTATGGAGCCTGAGCCGTCACTGTACGTACATCATGAAATCGTTAGCAATGATGGTCATTTTCATGAGATGATGTAGACCCACCTGTCTAGTTTCATGAAGCGTTTCTTCAATCTCTCCAGTTCAGCTGATGTGACTGCATAGCACAATCGAATGAGCATCCAGAAAACAGAGGTGATTCAGCGCGTAGAACGCACAGTTGGACCGCTTCTGCATGTCCTCCATAAACTGTGATGCTATTCATTGTGGGGTAAGTGAGGGAGAGATGTGTCACGAGAATATACAAACGTGTTTGACCCATGTTGAATCGCTTGATTTAACTGGTGAGTGATGTTCTCGATGCAATGGCAGTTGTGTAGCACGGTGTCGAAATAAGAAAGGCAGGAGTGGGCTGTTTGGCTAGATCTTGTGCTCAGCTGAGCGATAGGAAGACAAGGGGTGCCAAGACTTAAATACCATAATTTCTCACGACTACAGCTTTTTAGCTCATTGTAAACGCGTCTGTCATCTCCTGGTCGTGACTGGCGGCGAGCTGGAACTCGAGGGCAGTGAATGTTACAGCTATGGCGAGGCAGCACCATTCAAAAGGCTGTGAAGCATCCACATGCCTCAATCTTAAACGCTGCTTCCGTCGTTCTACATAGAAATTCCATCTGGAACTGCAATTCACACCGCCTTGACAGGCAGTTCGTCGCGGCTGGCTATGCCAGTCATGCAACTCTGTCCACGAAGTCGGAGGCTGCATTATCTGATGCTCAGCGTAAGACTATATACGCGCTGTCCACTCCACCTGGGAAGGCAGGCATCGCTGTCGTTCGAGTTTCTGGGCCGGACGCTCTTGACGTCTGGCGACGAGTGACGCGCAAATCAAAGTCTGGAGACACACCGACTCCATGGATGATGCAGCGCAGACACGTTGTTGATCCAGAGACTGGTGAGAAACTCGATGACAGCTTGACCGTATTCTTCAAGGGTGAGTCCTGTTTAGTTCTAGGTAGCAGAATATTAATTGACCACGTAAGGCCCAAAATCGTTTACTACGAAGGATACACTAGAGCTTCACGTTCACTCTGGGCGAGCAGTGCTTTCTGCTGTTCTACGTGCACTTGCCAAGCTGCCTTATTGTCGACCCGCTGCCCCAGGCGAGTTTACGAGGCTTGCCTTTGAAGGTGGACGACTCGATCTCACCCAAGTCGAGGGCCTACGTGACTTGATAGATGCTGAAACAGAAGCTCAAAGAAGAGTTGCTGTCAGTGGAGCTGAGGTGGGAGTTATTGTTGCTTGACTTTAGAGCCCACCCCAAAAATTTACAGGGGACTGCGAGAGCGCGGTATGAAGCACTAAGGTCGCAGATACTGGAATGCCTAGTTTTTGTTGAAGGTTATATCGATTTTGGAGAGGATGTGGATGAACTTGGCCAGGAAGTCATGATTAAAGAAGGCAGGTCCTTTACTTGCCCAATTACATTATTGGCTGAAGCGGCCTTAGCACGCGACCGTGCAATGAACATTATCGACTCCATTCGATCTCACCTAGATGATAACCGCCGCGGGGAGATTTTGCGCTCCGGAATTAAGCTTGCTATATTCGGGCCTCCGAATGCTGGAAAGAGTAGCTTATTCAACTTTCTTGGTATGTACCTAGCGTCTCCTGGGACCCCGATTCGAACCCTTCATTGTAGCCCAGCGTGATGCGGCCATCACATCTCCCATTCCAGGTACTACGCGAGACGTACTTACGCTCACTTTGGATATCGGAGGCTTTCCCGTTGTCCTGAGCGACACCGCTGGCCTGCGAGAAACCGTGGATACTGTAGAGAAGATAGGAGTGGGCCGTGCAGGCAACGCGTACGTGCGAGTCATCGTACCGAATTGACTTCTCAACATTTACCCTTAGCGTCAAAGAAGCTGATCTATCTCTTTGTGTTCTATCCCTTCCTGATGTATTGTCCTCTCCGGGCAGTGCTCGGGTTAGACTCCCGGATGAGGTTAAGGGCCATTTCAAACCGAATACCCTTTTCCTGTTGAACAAGTCTGATACTATCACGAGCCTGCTCCCGGGGCAGTCTTTCACGTTCCAGGAGTATGACGATAACTGCGATAGCAACAATCAGCCCCAATTCTGGCCAGTGAGTCTTCGTACATCGGAGGGTACCCAGACGTTTCTAGATGGTCTCGCAGAGGTCTTACGGACAAGGTACTTTACATTTTACTGATTTGATGGACATCCTAACCTTCTTGCAAGATACGCCGATGGTATCGATTGCACAAGCCCACTCATCACTCACGCCCGCCACAGGGATCTCCTTGAACAAGCAGTCATGCACTTGGAAGAGTTCGTTGCATTCTGTAAGTACATCCGATATGCCTCGCTGGTGCATCATACCTATGTCCGCTTCATCTCACAGCTCCATCTGAAATTGATATCGCTGCAGAGTCCCTACGGTATGCAGCCCGTGCGATTGGTTCTGTTTCTGGGCTAGATGTTGGTGTTGAGGAAATCTTAGGCGGAATATTCAGCTCGTTTTGCGTTGGCAAATGAAATCTTAGTTCTATGTATGTTCTTGATGCTCGGGCCAGTACAAGTAACCGCCATATTTCGGAGCGAACGAAGGTCCCCGAGCTGACTCGCTTACATCCGTTTTTTTTTTCAAATACCGGGTGACATCAGTTCCGCCAGGCCGGTTCGCTCTCTACCTTCTCAGTATCAAAATGACCAAGCAGTCTATGGACGGGAGGCACAGCAAAAGGGAAGTTGCAGTATTGGTAGTTCCACCGTACCTCCTCCTCGGGCCTTACACGTCTGCATCGAAATCATTCATTGATTCAGCCGGCATTACCCACATCATCAGCGTTGGCAGGGCGCCTGCTTGTCCTGACCACCCCAATGTCCAATACCACCGCTTACAACTTTTGGACAAGGATATGTCCTCCATCTACACGGCCACTGATAAAGCCAACCAGATCATCACAGATGCTAGGGACTGCGGAGGCAAGGTTCTTGTCCACTGCGTCGCGGGGGTATCTCGCTCTCCGACGATCATTGCAGCCTACCTTGTCTCAAAATGTTCTATGCCGCTGAAGGACGCGCTTGGGTTGCTCGTGCACGCGAGGCCTGCTGTGTGTCCGAGACCAGGGTTTATCGCTCAGCTGAAGGAACTGGAAATGAGGACGAGGGGGTGTTGCTCGCTCGATGTGAACTTTCTTCCCGGTTCCAAGCAGGCGCGCTTGGCGCTCCTTGCGGGATGATCAAAGGCTTATTGGTGACTGTATGTTCTTGGAAGATACTTGGATTATGGCCTCTTGAAAACCATTTCATCGGGAACCTTGCATAAGTAGCTTTATCGTCGCTCAGCCAATAGATGTCTCTCTCTTGTCATACTACCGCATACATATCTTCCATCCCCCTTTACCCCGACATGAGATCATCTCGGGTAGATATTCCCGGGCAGATAATATGTACTTACATAGCACATGGTATTGACATCATGTACCGATCTTACGTTTATGACGAGTGATTGTTCCTTATAGAACGACTAATGCTGCAAGGGTGACTTCGACTCGGAATTTTACGACATGGTTCGGAATGGTAGATAACCAAAAGAGATCTAGTTGGGCCTCTACGTTGCCAGAGGGGCTCTGGTGGAACAGACGAAGGACGTAAATTAATGATCTAAGGAATGTTCTCACTGCAGGACAGAAGACATGCGAGGGATACTCACGGACAAAGGATGCCGAGAGAAGGTAAGCTACCGGCCGCTGACGATTAGGCGATGCACCGAAATCTGTCAATCGGTGCACAGGAAGAGACAAACCAAGCAAACGGCCAAGAATATGAATCTCGCGAGCAGTACCACACGACGGCCTATTGTCCATGGAAAATGTACAATGATGTTTCTACGAGATGAGGGGACAATATTATCATGCAGCAGACGCTACGGAAGAGCGAGAGCATTCATATGGGCAATTAAATCCAGCAGTGTTGTCCGCAAGCCGAGCACGTTTCACGCAAAGAGAAGATTCAATTCCCGGGTTGGGATGAATATGGAACGCTAGTAAGTAGGACCCCGGGCCCCGGCTGCTCCCATGTCCGCAAACCTATTGCTCCCGAGAACTTTTTGAGGGTTTGCGGGGTAGCTACAAGTGGATAAATCTATATTTCCTGACTTGTGAAGTGAGAACTTCGATTGCTTTTCAGAAGCCCGCAGCCCCATAAGGTACCAAGCGCAGATGATCTGAGATTGTGGGTTCGGTGGCTTGTGGCCCCGCTGATTGCACTCTGGTCCGGTTCATACTCTCATGTCAGATTTACATGTTCACTGGAGCGGCCCTGAGAATGTTGTATGATAATATTTATTATTGAATGAGGAAGGAGCACCAGTGACCGCAGTAAAATAGCTGTGAGTCGTTAAGAGCATTGACACAACACTTACGAGACGTGTCGCGGCACTTGGCTAAATCTGGGGAGGCGGAGGCCTCGTCCGAGCTATCATGGTAGAGTATGCCTAAGGAACGAGTGTCTTCCTGCTATTAGGTTCTGCCTAGGGGAGACTAGTTAGAATGTATATTCAGAACAGCGCAGCTTTCGTGTGCGAGTAATCGATAACGTTACGCAATACAAGCTGCAGGTTATCATTCCAATAAATCGAATTCTAAGGACGTCTTGAATGTACGCTGTTTAAACTCAATCTTCCCTTGTAATGACAAGTCTCTACGACCCTTTTTTCAGTCGAACATGATGATGGCCCACTCGGAAACTATGATGTTAATTGACACCTTTGACTTTGTGACAAGCAGTGTCGTCGACTCGGAGTGATGCGAAAGTTCTCCCGCGAAGGTCCTGGGATCGGCTTCAGTTTATTCTAATCAGGCGGGTCGTAAACTGGCGCAGAGTTCACCGTATGCGAGATTATTGGAGCTAGAGGGGAAAGAAAATACTATGATCTGCAATGCAAAATCAGGAAGAAACGGACCGAAGGACACCGAAATATTGGCAACTCCGTGTTGACACGTGTTATGGTATTAAATGATTTATACTCCTGAGGAGGCTCTGCAAGCGGTTCAGTTTGTCCCTTCCTTCGTCGTGTTTCGCCAATACGCACAAAGGCGCCCAACCATGAGTATGTCAGTAGAAGACCTCGTAGCCTCCTTAAATGCAAGTCACATTGGCCAAGAAGCCATTGACCTTGCAGCTCTCCAAGTACGTACAGAAAACCTTATTCGCCACTTCCCCACATTTGCTTATCTACTCACGTCGTCCTCAAGGCGCAGCTCGCTCAGACGCTCTTTGCACATCAAATTTCACCTACGTATACATCTTCAAGCTCACCCCACTCGTATGCATGTGCTCAGAATGCAAATCCTACCAGGCGTGATCCTTCGTATGTACAACACTGCACGACCCCTACTACACGCACCCCTTCCTCCTCTGTCTCGTGGCCTGCAGGATACATGCCTGCAGGACTCGCTCAGAAGCGCAGCAATAGCATCGTTCGCGCGCATGCTCGTCGACCAAGCCTAGATGAGACATGGTGTGATGTAGATGAGATGGATGAGGAACGCATGGTCGAGGACATGATAGCCCCCTCTTCCCCTCACTCTCCAAAATCCTTTATTTGGGGTTGTACGGGCTTGAATGCTCCACCAACACCGACGTCTACGCCAATCGCGATTGTCAGCTCGCCAGTCGAACCACAGTCCTTATTTACCACCACAGATCCATTTTATCTACAAGCCTCTCAGGCACCTGCTACATCACAACCACCTTCATCTCTATTCGGAAATGCCGGTCACCCATCAAACCACTCGCCTTTTGTAAAGAGCGGCTGGGAAGGCGTACCCATGCAATCCGCTGCAACCACCTGGGATCGCTGAGCTACTGGACACCGTCCCAGCTCTTCCATGTCTTGCACACTATCTGAACATATGTCCGTCAACGATTCTATATCTCAATCAGTTGCATCTTACCACGTGTAATTGGTACCAATGTGTGCCTCACCCCACACGACCACTCGTTTTTTCTCCAGCCCTCGTCCACGTGCAGGCAGGCTTCCATCGTGATTATTTAACCCAAGCCACTCTGCTTCCTACAGCAGCGAATCTTAGATCTATCTGAGAGTCGGTCCGGTATCGACCACGTGATGGTTGTCGCGGGTTGTTGTACTGCTGTGTGGAGTATAAGCGTTTCCTGAAAATGGTCGTGGCAGATCCTTCATCCATCTACTAGATGCCCTTTTCACGCAGTCCTTTGTTTTCTGTGTACCAATCTATTAGCTACTGGATTACCGATACACGGATAATCAGCCTTTCTCTTAAACGTGCGTATATATGTACCGTCCCTCTTAATATTAGTTTGATTGTTCCAACATCCCACCTTCAGGCTTTGCTACGTACTAAGTATTCACCAAACCAACAGATCTGTATTCTCTGACGTCTTTAGTACATCCTGTCAGAACTTCCTAAATATATCTGAAGGCGATTAATGAAAGGGATCTACTAATACTTCAAGGGAGGGATTTTCCTGCACCGAAGACCAGGATCTCCAGTAGACAATTTGACCATGCCAAAAATGCCTTAAACTCCCAATTAGGCCACTCTAGTACTAGTATGATGCGGCGAACTTGAAGCTTGTGTAAATTGAGGATTATGAGTATATTGAATAGGCTGAGGAGCGTATTTATCCCTGGGGCCACGCCCTCGGTAAGGACAGCGAATTCGTGAAAATCCATGCCGATGCACAAGCATTGAAGCATTGAAAGGTTCTCGAAATCAATGTCACATGTGACCCCATTTCTGGGCTCGAGCTGACCTCCAACAAGGAGCTAGCTTTAGCAAGCGACGTGTATTATGATCTCGCCATGTGTCAGGTGCATCCCAGGTTGAATACAGGTCTGACAAATTGAGACTGCGCAGACTGAGTGGCAAATGAAAGAAAATATCTTTCAAGCATCCCATCCGTATATCCTTGAAGCTCGGATCCTGAAGTGTCAGGAAGTCTTGCAACAAAAATTGACATTCATGATTCATCTGGGCGGTAAGGTCTGATATCAAGAGCCAGTGACAAGAGTTGGTTTGTCCGTGACGCATGCCCGCGTAAGTGATCAATACAGCCTGATAAAAACAGTTCAGCACTTACGGTGTTGCTGAGGTTTGAATTGACCACTGTCATCTTCTCCGCTGCCTCTTATTTGAACGATGTTACGATGAACGATGAATCGACGGCAATTGGCAGAGATAACGGCTGAGCAAAAGCGATACGTATATTGGTCACCTTCAAGTTGCTCGCCCCTATGCAATGTCATAAAACACGCCTTGAGAGCCTTGGCATCAAAAACCATCCAGGGACGATATGGAAGTGCCGCTTCCAAGGGCGATTCACACGTCTTGACTAAGGCCTGCCCCTTCAAGAAGGAGAAGCGAAATATTATTGAACAGAGTTATATGTCTGACGTGGCAGAACAAATATCACCAACGAGACCATTAAAGTGTGCAGAATCAAACGATAAAAGTTGTTGATATTCTTCCTGCATGTGAAGAGACTGTTGGGAATCACTAACACGATACACGAGTAAATGACAGACCTGAATAACCCTTGGCCAGGCTTTTGCCAGCTTAATGCAAGTGTTTTGAAGGAGCGCCTTGTATTCCAGTACCTGGTCACCTGCACCTGAATACACTAGTTATGAAGGTGAACAACGAGTACATGTCACCTACCTATCTGGCTAACTTGACCCTCCAACTCGATATCCATGGCACTTACCCACGCACGTCCAACTGCATCGATGATATTGCACTTCCACAGATGCATTCGAGGAGCACAGGTTTCGATACAGGTACAGAGTGCACGGAGAGAAGACACTTCGAGCCTCAAATTGATGTCACGCGAAGGGGTGGGGTAAGTGGCTGGCGAGAGAAGGGCATGGGTCAGCTGTGGGATCAATGCCTAAGAACTATGCGATTACAAGTTGTTCGGAAAGTGGTGAACAAGGGCGCACCTTGAGCCACCTGGTAGCACCAATTCCGAGATGGGTAAGCACAGGCGGAAGCATGTCTGTCGCTGCGAGAATGGCCTCAGGATCAGCATATGCATATAGGAAAACAGTGCCAATGAGGCAGGAGCCGAGGAGTGTTGATAGGCGTTCGTATCGGGTGGCTGGATCCGCGCGGGAGGATGACGACTTCATGATAGTACGGTCTGAAGAGGGGTATGCAGATGTCAGGGGAAGTGGAGCCAGTGAGGGTGGTGTTGTGAGGTCAATCAGTTGCAGGGTGGTGGGAATGGCGGCGCGAATCAGATTCGGGGTGAGTGGATCGCGCAGGTGGTTAAATGTACCGCTTAGGGACTGCATTGAATAATATCAGTATTCAAGCGGCTGAAATTTATGCAAGGGTAATTGTGCTTCTAAACATTACAGTGACATACCGTGAATAACAGACCATCTACTCCAGTGCGCTTAAGAAGCTCTGGAGGAACGCAAGAAAGTAAGTCGGACACGAGACGGACTCCTTGCAGTTTGTAAGACGCTTCAAAGTCATCGAGCAAAGTCATCACTGGGGGGATGATTAAGTGCCAAACGGATTCATACGTATTGGCCTGCACGGTTGAGATCAAAAATGATTTGTGGCAATTTTTCATATGCTGCACGTACGTCGACGTTTCGTAAACACCATGCAAGGACATTGGCAGTTCCTACACGCGTCTTCCATACCTGTCCTGCATATGCGTCTTGCGTATCTGCCGGCTCATGTAGCTTCCGCCCCGTCTGCAAGTTTAGGCGTGGGTGCGGATTGGCAGCGAAAGCGGGCCTGAGGTGATGCGTCAGGATTTGTGTTAGTACGACAGGAGGGATGTGTGGAGCTGTAAGTGGGTCGAGAATGGCTGCAACAATATTGAGACACCTGTCAGGGTAGCATAATTACAAAGGGGCATACATCGTGCGAGAGACGGAGCACTATCTGCGATCCATTCGCCAGGTCCATCAAATGCGCTTACGCATGCAGCAATATCTGCCTGCTCATTGACAGGTAGGCTCGTGATGCCATGACGCATCGCGAGCAGATCACAAAGACTCGCTAGGCTAGCATAGACATCGTTTTTCCACTGGATGAGTTGAGCCAGGGTTTGTTCATCCGTGAGCTTGTCAAATCTGGAGAAATCTTGAGGAATGGAGAGAGCTACAAGCAAATTGGGAAGTGTCGAAGAGGTCATTCAAGTTGCTGTTTTGTGTTTGCGACTTAGATCAACGACGCGTTGAGTCCAGTCTGGACGTGACTTCGCTTGACACTAACAAACACCTCATTTTACCATTACTCATAGCTCAGCACTGCCGTCTGGACGAATGTCAATATGAACGCTTCCCTACTCAGTACGCTTGTGCAGCATTTTCCGAGCTATGTACTGAGGCTATCATACTAAGACCCATTTACCGTTACGCACCCGACCGCTGTACAAACTTCCTTGGTCTCTGGTGCATCGTTGGCTCGTTTCGATCTCACTGGAAAGTTCGTCGCGGCTGGCCGATCAGATGGGTCAGCTGCTATCTGGGATCTTGACACCCGAGCTGCGATAAGGTGGTGTGAAGGCCACGTCAAAGCCGTAACGAGTGTTGAGTGAGTGCTGCTTCGTTTTTCCCATCTTGCGTCAACTGATTGTATCTACATAGTTGGTCGCGGAATTCTCGATATGTCCTGACGTCGTCCAAAGATTGGAACGTAATCGTCTGGGATCTCGCTTCTCCAACGGACCCTCCCCAGCGTTACACCACAATACGATTTGATGCACCGGTTGTCAGCGCATATTTTCATCCAAGAAATAGGTGCGCATCGGTTCTCTATGTTCCTTATCATAGATTGATGATAAAGGCAAGCGTAGTCGCATAGTGCTTGCATTACTTAGTACGGGTGAGGCATACGTAGTTGATTCACGCAAAGAGCACAGAGCAAGAGTAGAGTTATGCGAAGGTTTGAGTGAAGGTGACGACGAACGTGCACGGTACGCACCCCGGTTTCCTGCCTTGTGATCTAGTGCTGATATGAGGAGGTCAGTTCTATCATGACTACCGCGCGGTTTGATCCGTCTGGCAGGCATGTCTTTGTCGGGACATCCACCGGGAATGTCCTTGTTTTCAATAGTAGAACAAAAACTGTGAGTATTTCCATTATATCACAAGGCGTTGATCTAATGACATTAAAAGATGGTTGCACGGCATCGTATAGCAGGTGCGGGTAGCATAAAGAGCCTGGAGTTCGCGAAGACGGGGCGGTAAGCGACCTATTCTCCCATTTGTTTTTCCTGTTTACACTGTCTTCTTTAGACGATTTGCTACTAATTCCACGGATCGCACCATTCGGCAGTTCATACTCCCTACTTATCCCTCACCCAGCGTTGGTGTCGAATGCGCAATCTTAGAAACAGAAATTGAGCCTACGCATAGGTTCAATGACCCCATCAGCAAGGTTGCGTGGCACGCAATGTCTTATAGCCCCGATGGAGAGTGGCTCGCTGGAGGTAAGTTGTTATCTCAGCGTTATTGATCATACTGAGACTGTTGTGGGAGGACAGGTGCGGCGGATCCGGCGACGCACAAAATATACATCTGGGATATCTCAAATGACGGTCAGTTTGCGACTGCTTTGGATGGGGGCAGGGAACCTCTTATAGATATCCATGTACGCCTGTTCAGTCATGCTGCTGATTTTTGTATCTATAATAATTTTCAGTGGCATCCGCATGCCTCTCGACTTGCCTCAACAACTAACCAAGGTTCTGTGCTCATTTGGCATTGTCCCTCTCCCGAGCGATGGGGTGCATTTGCTGGCGGCTTCGAAGAAGCAGATGAGAATGTGATGTATGAGGAGGGAGAATCAGAATTTGACGTGGTAAGTTATACTTCTTATATTCAAATGGCTGTTCCTAAAGTGAATAGGAAAACGAAGTTGAATTTGCAATGCGGAAAAAGCTCCAGGAAGATGAGAATGTTGACATACTTGGTGGTGTTGATGACCTTGTTGATCATCAAGTGAATGGTGTTGCAGGTGATCCTGATGATGAAGACCTCGAATGGGCTGATGATGAACTGGATGATGACCAGCAAGGATGGAGATTGAAGGTGATTATGGTTGATGATGATGATACTTATTAAGGTTATGCCCAATGACATTGACTTACCTTCAATTATCACTGAGTTGTGGCTCCCTTTTCAAGTTGCTCTGGTCCGACAATGACCATATGTGGGCAGTTATATGTTTGGGAATGTTTCATAGTAGACTGATCTCAGTGTTGTCAGACTTGGACAGAAGGGGCTTCAAGTTCAGCCTCAGTTTGTGTGCTGCATCGAGATGACTTGGCCTGGGAGTGGTCCCAAAATTCTGTCACATTCCATTCTCAACCTATCTGTGTCTGCTCCAAGTTGTACTATAATGCAACAAAATGTCAAATTGACCATGACTACTGATTCTAATTCTAACCCTAGATGATCATAACCCTAATTCCACATGAGGCTGACTAATTCTAACTTGATCAGGAGAAGGATGTCTGCACTTTTTGTCTTTAGATGCACATAGTGCAACTAAGTGACTTCTAGTGAGTAGAGGCAGAGCAGTTGCAATGAGGAGAAGATCTAATAAATGGATGTACATCTCAGCCACTGGTAGAGGGACTGAGATGTTTCAATGACTCAGTTCATATTTTATGCTAGTAATGCTGGTATAGGCATAGACATTTTCTGTGTTGTGCAAGAATAATATTGTACATACTAACATACCAGGATCATTAGACCTCAAACTCAAGTTGACAGTGGTGTAACTGGTGTTGAGGGTGATGTTTGAACCCAAATGCTCAGGTAACATCTAAGTTCAACATGACTATGGTAGATTGTGGACTGTGCCATGATTGTTGGAAGTTCATCTAGACTGCTCCTTTAGGGTGTTCACAAAAGTTAGGGGAATAAACCTATCTGTGAGTTTGTCACATGGTATTCCACCTGACAAACATGTCAACAATCAGATTATGTAATACAGTGACAAATCTAAGATCAAATCTCAACAGTACTAGAAGTACACCACTGACATAAGGCCTTCATGATCTAGAGTTATGTTGTCTGTGATAGTGTGCCAAGGTGACATGGTGACATAGAAGGATGATCAATCAGTGATTGGTAGCTTGATTTTTATCATGAATTATGTGGTTTTGTTTTTTCGGTCACTTCCTGGGAAGTATGACATATACACACTACATGATTGGGCAAACAATTGATGGAAAGAAGCATGTCAACAACACCAAACAATTCTGTCATCTATATAATACAGTTGTATTTAGATTAATAATTTCCCCCCCTCCCCCTCACAACAATCACTCACTGGTGAATATAAATTCTCTGATTCCACTGTCTCACATTTTGAAATTCTTATAGTGTTCAATTGCTTTACATAATTGGCAAGCTCACTGCTTATGATGCACCAACTCCCAGTCACACATGCAGGATCATCTGTCAGTATTGCACACCATGTTCAAATTCCTTTGATTATGACATTTTTTATTAACTTTTCAACTTGTAGACACAGACTTTAACCAGAGGTGTCAATTCTGGCAGCTTTCACCAAGATTACAAAAAAAAGTGGGTTTGCTGGTATCTCCACTGTACTAATCTTCAATATTGAAAATGCATTACAATAGTACTAGGGTGCTAGATTCATCAGTCTCGTGCTCAACACGTCCAAATGGAGCTGTCCTTCAACCATTTCGAAATGTCGTGGTTGGAGACTACTCACTGCTGGAACACCATGACCTTCCTTCATGGACAGCACTAGTTGAAGTTTCTGAGAGTGAAGAAAGTGTGGATGAACTTGCTTTAGTCAAAAAAACCAAGCCTTTAAAGGTTCAGCAACCCTCCAGTCGAATTTCAGGCATATACTCCGTTGCGAGGCATTCCCCGGATCCTCTAAGCCTTCAGGAGGTCCTACAGGCAACATTCAATGCAAATGGTTTAAACAATATCTCCCTGCCGGCCACCCCCATTGACAACGAGGGTAGCTGCCCCGATATGGCTGTGGTGCCTAGCAAACAGCGCCTGCTGATTCAAAAAACTCGCAGAAGCACGAGTGAGGCAGTATCCGATACTTCACTTCCGAATGCCACCACTGGCACAGCGATTCCAAAAATAGCTTCGCGAAAGATCGCTCCGTCCATCCCTTACGAGTCTATGCAAGAGGTCATCGATGCTGCATTGGATACCCGGGTAGCCAGTATCACTTGGCGTCGTCCGCGTTATACCACAAGGAATAGGACAAATCGAACGTCGCATGTTGGGGTTCCAAGTACGAAACGCGTTCCCTTCGAAGATGCCATTTTCCACTGTGATGCTCCAACCGCCACGCATCAGGGAGATAATCACCAGGAATTTAGGTCGGAGTTAGCTCCGGCCAAGGATGATCATAGTGCTCTGCCGCGTACATTTACACGGATGTTCAACCGTGTTCGACCTGCCGCCGTTCCACGGCAATCCAATGGTGAGAAATTCAATAAACGACTATTTGCGATGTTCGGAGGTGCAACGAGACCTCACTCGCTAGCTCCAGGATGGATTACTCGCGTGCGTACTAGTATCGTTTGTTTTTAACACAACAACTAACATGTTATCAAAGGAAACCCCAGATTCGACGCTTGCCTTTGTATCAGCACGTGAGGCAGCGGCACACAAAGCTCCCAGCCCTATTTCGTCCAGTGATTCAGCAACTTCGTTGGCGCAAATCACCGAAGCAACTAGCGTGGCTTCCGATCGTCACGATGTTTCCAAAAAGAGATCTTATACGGAGAGCGACCTGAAGGATGAACCTGTCAGAAAGAAGCTAAAAATTCGGGTTGACGAAGACCAGGTCTTAGAGTGGGTTACTGCATTGCAACGACTCGTAAAAGGAAAGACGCCGATTGACCATAAGGTATGGGATGAGTTTGTTTCTTCTGGATTCAATTGTTGACAATATCAGGGCATGGATCATTTGAGTGTGGTATTGGCTGAGATAGAGTCTGCGTATCTGCACATGGATTCGGAACCTCCACAAGTTAGTTAGGTGTACTATCTCACCGGCGGTATTCTCATCTGCTCCACGTTTAGGTCACTCGTCTTCAAGATGTTCTGCAGCAGCTAGCGCGATTGGAGAACATCCCATTCAGAGACAAACACAACCTTCGTCAACGCGCAGAGGATATTTTTGCTGAATAGCTGCGCGCCAAAGCATAAGTATCATTGGAGAGATTTCGATCGGTTTTTGGTCCATGAGTATACTATTACCCTTAGCAACTTCTTATACCTAGTGTGGATTACCATTCATCGTTGATGGCCTTCCTTAAGTCTCGCAGTTGATTGGTATACCGAGCTCCTGTTCTGTTCATTCGTGGAATAATACACATATACATAGTCTACCTTGAACTGAATTCTGCTTCTTTGACTGCGCATGCACGCTTCAGAGTATGGCTTCTTCCATCTGCTGTCTCCAGCGCTTCTGGATATCAATCGTTTCTCGGAATATCTTGTATTTGGCATCTAGTAGCCTCTTCACCCTCGGCGATGCGGCAGGTGCCACGAGAGTACCAGGAGGAGTCATTTCGACCTAAACGACGACAAGTTAGCGCCTGAACCGAGCAAAATGCACCATTCCATACCATAATCTTCCACATATCCTGTCCGTCCGTAACACCCTCAGCCGCAATTCTTCCCAACATCGCTGCACCAAGAACCACGGCCTCAGAATGCGACTTGGGCAGGACGATGGGAATGTTGCATGTGTCTGCGAAGAGCTGCATCATGACCAGATTCTTTGCCTGACCACCAGACATGTACAGTGAAGTGATGGCATGCCCTGCCGCATTGAGATCGTCGACGATGTGCCGCGTCTGAAGTGCAATAGCTTCGAGAGTAAGGTAGTACTTGCGAGCGAGGTCGGTGAGAGATGAATCCTTGATGTAATAAAATGACTTAACGGAATTCAACTTTTCATTGAAATGACTACTCACCAGCTCAAGGCCGACAATGGAACCTCTCATTCGAGGGTCAGCGATTGGAGATCTGTTTCCTGCGAAAGATGAACAAGATATCAATATCGAACTGTGGCTTATCTCACCATGGAAATCGGGGTAGAAGTGTACATCCTTGGTGAGCTCCGTATAAGTATCAACGTGGTCCTCGTGGCGCAGTCTTTCGAGGATGTCCAGCAGGACTGTGGACAAATGTCAAACCACTGTTTTCATTGCTCCAGGAAGACTAACTAAACGCACCGAGATAGATAGCCTTGCCCTCTTGCTTTGCACGTTCTTCAAGTTCAGGGTATGAGTGGTGAGTGGTGAGGATAAAGTGAATGAGCTGTCCCGTGAATGACTGGCCTCCCTCATTCATCCACCAACCGGAGAAAGTCGCGTCCTAAAACAATAAGATGGTGCATGTTATGCTCAATGACAACGAATACCTTATATGGACCCCATACGCCTTTTACGAAGACACCTTCCCGACTCTACAAACAACGTTCTCGTCTGT
>LVVM01001740.1:39684-50816 GCA_001882365.1 Rhizopogon vesiculosus
AGGGAACAGATTGTGCAAGGTAACTGGCCTGGACAATATGACAAGTGCTTGTGCCAGCAACAACGGCCACACGGTGCCGAGACTCGTCGAGAGAAGGAAGTACGTTTGAAACTTGACCATTCTCTATGTATCTGGCAGCGACTGTGCCCATCCAACCAGCATACCTAGCACAATACCAATAATATCTGTATCCTCGTATCACAGACATCAGCGGAATACGACGTACCCGTCAATTAGACCGCTTCCAACAGCGGTACCTTCAATAAGTCCAAGTTCTTCGGCTGCCTTTTTGGACAAGCCTCGACCGACTGGACTTCCGGCAGCGTGCAATTGTCCCCTGGCGGCGCCTATCTGCTTCCAGTTACCACCATCAACTAGTTCACCAAGACCAATGCGCTCGAAGAAGTCCGGCTGCCATCCTTTATCGGGAACATAAGAGCACTTGCACGTCGTTGAACAAAAGGAGCGTGTGTTATCTCCAGTTGCTTTGTACGTGAAGAAATCGGGAAGATCAAAAAATTGGCATCGGGCGAACAGGGCAGGGTCCATGCGCTTTTTGAGCCAAAGAATCTTAGGCACCTCCATCTCAAGCTGATTGCAGATGAATTAGCGAGATAAACTGGGTTGACAGCTGCGACATACACTCATGGTTCCGCCAACGTAATTCAAGACGATGGACCCCGTAGAGTTGATCAGTTCTGCTTCCTTCTCGGCACGATGGTCTGCCCACAGGATAACGTTGCGACCGCCATTCTTGCCGATATCGCCTCCTTCGGTCACTATTATTGGATTGCCTTCGAAATCTGACACAGCGAGGGAACAGGTAGCATCGAAGCCAAGTCCCCTGACTGCGATCATGGGAATGTTAGACTGCTTCAATACTTCCTTCACCGCGGTACAGATCTGCTCCCAGATATTATTTGTCGATTGCTCGAAGATACGATGATCGTGCTGATCACGCCAGGTGATGGTATCTTTCGTGGAGGACGCTTTGATCTCACCGTTCTGTGCGACGAGAGACGCACGAGCAGAGCCAGTGCCAATATCGATACCGATAAAGTAGTTGTCGCTACTCATTGTGATGGGGGACTATGGGAATGGTCAGGGATGGAGAAATGTGTTATCGTTAGTAAATTAGAACATGAGTACGTCGGTTCAAGTATGTCGGCTCAAGTATGTCGGTTCGAGTATGTCGGTTTCCCACCCCTTGTTCGGACCTTGACACGGGAATATCCTGACATACCGTGGGCAATGATGAAAGTCTTGAGCAGGTCGGTCGAAAGCGCGTTAAAGAGCTTGTGCAACGTTAGTCGAGGCCATCGAAGAAGAAGAAGGCGGCGATAAAAATATGTATCTTATTTGGGTTCATCACCAACGTATTACCATGTCGTGGATAACACGTCGAATCGTTTCATGGATATCAACATCCAAAGTGGATCTAAAAACTTGGTTCGGTCAAAGAGCGCTCAAAAACTGCTTTTGAGCGAACCTATTTGGTTTAGGCCAGGACTTCATTCCGTAAATACTTGTTTTGGTTAACTTGACTGTCGCTTGTCATTGGTATTGCTGTAAAGAAGTGTCTGCTTCAGTGCTCTTGCTGATGTGTGTGGCTGCTATATGTGCCTTGTGCAGTTCTGATCACGCTTGCAGGATTGCTGAGAACTTCAGGCACTGGTGAATGCAGTCAATGCCAATATGAACAGCACCACTGCTTATCATCAGTAACCCCAGGGATACAAGGATGCAACTTTCCACAGGTAACCATCATCGCGTCCTTGGGTAATCGACCCTCATTGACGGATTCTGGGTAGTGTATCATAGTATCTCCTTCTTGATGATCTATGATGATTGATGGGTGCGACTTAGCGTATCATTCATCATCGATAGCCTTTTCCAAACTCGGTAGGTCTCGAGTTGATTGGGATATCGAGCTCCTGTCCTTTTCATCCGTGGAATAATACAGATAGTCTATTTGAAGTGAAATTTGTTTCTATGACTGCGCACGCACGCTTCATTGCATAGCTTCTTCTATCTGCTGTCTCCAGCGCTTCTGGATATCAATCGTCTCTCTGAATATCTTGTATTTGGCATTCAGCAGTTTCTTCACCCTCGGCGATGCGGCAGGTGCCACGAGAGTACCAGGAGGCGTCATTTCGACCTAAACAGTAATAAGTCACTCGGACTGAATGAAATGCGCGATTCCTTACCATAATCTTCCACATGTCCTCTCCGTCCGTGACACCCTCCGCAGCAATTCTTCCCAACATCGCCGCACCGAGGACCACGGCCTCAGAATGCGACTTGGGCAGGACAACGGGCATGTTGCATGTGTCTGCAAAGAGCTGCATCATGACCACATTCTTTGCCTGCCCACCGGACATGTACAGTGAAGTGACGTCATGCCCTGCTGCGTTGAGAGCGTCGACGATGTGCCGTGTCTGAAGAGCAATAGCTTCCATGGTAAGGTAGTACTTGCGAGCGAGGTCAGCGATAGATGAGTCCTAGATGCAGGTAAGTAAATTAGCTTGGTCAAAATTCAGCTTTTCATCGAAATGACTACTCGCCAGCTCAAGGCCTACAATGGAACCTCTCATTCGAGGGTCAGCGATTGGAGATCTGTTTCCTGCGATAGATGTGAATAAATATACCAATATCGAACTGTGGTTTATCTCACCATGGAAATCGGGGTAGAAGTGTACATCCTTGGTGAGTTCCGTGTAAGTATCAGCATTATTTTCGTGGCGCAGTTTTTCGAGGACATCTAGCAGTACTGTGGACAAACATCAAACCGCTGTTCCTATTGCTCCGACAAAACTAACTAAACGCACCGAGATGGATAGCCTTGCCCTCTTGTTTTGCACGTTCTTCAAGTTCAGGGTATGAGTGGTGAGTGGTGAGGATGAAGTGAATGAGCTGTCCCGTGGAGGACTGGCCCCCTTCATTCATCCACCAGCCAGGGAAAGCCGCGTCCTATAACAATAATCAGATAGTGTATGCTATGCGGAATAAGGACGAAATACTCTGTATGGGCCCCATACACCCTTTACGAAGACACCTTCCCGACTCTACAAACAACGTTCTCGTCTGTGTGTGGACAACATATTGTACGGGGTAACTGACCTGAACAAGATGACAAGTGCTTGTACCAGCTACGGCGGCCAAACGGTGCCGAGACTCATCGAGAGAAGGAAGCACGTTTGAAAGTTGACCATTCTCCATGTATCGAGCAGCCACTGTGCCCATCCAACCAGCATACCTAGCACAACGCCAATCTGAGTATCGTCGCATTACGGTACGTTAGAGGAACACGACGTACGCGTCAATTAAACCGCTTCCAACAGCAGTACCCTCGATAAGACCAAGTTCTTCAGCTGCCGTTTTAGACAAGCCTCGACCAACTGGGCTTCCGGCAGCCTGCGCCATGGAGGCGCCAATCTGCTTCCAGTTACCACCATCAACTAGTTCACCAAGACCAATCTGTTCGAAGAAGTCCGGTTGCCATCCTTTATCGGGAACATAAGAGCACTTGCACGTCGTTGAACAAAAGGAGCGTGTGTTATCTCCAGTTGCTTTGTACGTGAAGAAATCGGGAAGATCAAAAAATTGGCATCGGGAGAACAACGCAGGGTCCATGTGCTTTTTGAGCCAAAGAACTTTAGGCACCTCCATCTCGAGCTGATCGCAAAGCAGAATTAGTGGGTGAAATGTGGTTTGCAGCTGCGACATACACTCATGGTTCCGCCAACATAATTTAAGACGATGGATCCAGTGGAGTTGATAAGTTCTGCCTCCTTCTCAGCGCGATGGTCTGCCCACAGGATAATGTTGCGATCGCCATTCTTGCCGATATCGCCTCCCTTTGTCACTGTGACTGGATTGCCTTCGAAATCCGACACGGCGAGGGAACAGGTAGCATCAAAGCCAATTCCCCTGACTGCGGTCGCGGGAATGTTAGACTGTGTCAATACTTCCTTCACTGCGATACAGATCTGCTCCCAAATATTATTCGTCGATTGCTCGAAGATACGATGATCGTGCTGATCACGCCAGGTGATAGTGTCCTTTGTGGAGGACGCTTTGATCTCACCGTTCTGTGCGACGAGGGACGCACGAGCAGAGCCAGTGCCAATATCGATCCCGATAAAATAGTTGTCGTTACTCATTGCGATGCGGGGACTATGGGAATGGCGATGGACAGAGAGGGAGAAATCAGAAGAGTGATGGCTGGAATCCCTAGTATATACGACATCATGGTTCCACTCCACACCTTGCTCGGTCCTCGGCCGCGGCACCGGATAATATTAATATTATATTCCTTATGCTTACCGTGGCCACACTATGTACCAGTATGCTGGTCAAAAGCGCGTTAAAGAGCCTGTGCACCGTTAGCTGAAGCCGTCGTCGTCGTCGAGGGCGGTGATAAAAATAAGTATATTACAGTGGCTTGGGTTCCACAATCTATTATGTACTACTAGTATACTTCTTGATCACCAACCACCATGTCGTCAACAACACGTCCAATCGTTTTCATGGATATCAACATCGGAGAGACTCCGGCAGGTAGAATCAAGATGGAACTTTTCAGTGACATCGTCCCAAAGTGCGTGGCTACTATATGTACCCCTGTGATGTTCTGATCAGTGATCACGTTTGCAGGACTGCTGAAAACTTCAGGCAGCTATGCACCGGTGAATGCAGGTAAGTCAAGGCCAGTACGAAGAACGCCACTGCTTGATGAATTAATTCGGAGTTAGACGCGATCAGCGACCCCAAGGTTACAAGAATGCAACTTTTCACAGGTAATCATCATCGCGACCTCAGGTGATCGACCTTCATTGACGGATTCTGGGCAGAGTGTATGATAGTATCTCCTTCTTGATATTCTGTGATGATTGATGTGTGCGACCCAGCGTACCAAATTTCATGTGCCAAGGTGAGTGTGTCGTAACACAACCTTCAGACTATCATGTCATGTCTGCATGTAGGTGGTGACTTTCTGAATGGTGATGGAACGGGGTCATTCTCGATATATGGAAAGAATTTCCCCGTAAGTATATCTATACTCCCTATATCAGAATGCACGATGTTAATACTACACCGCAGGACGAGAACTTCCAAGAGATGCATTCCGGACCAGGCCTACTCTCCATGGTTTGCCATGTCTCCCGCCTTGTACGATGAGTATTTTGCTCACAGTAATTGTAGGCGAACTCGGGTCCAAATACAAATGGATGTCAGGTACTACTCTCCATGCTTCTACCAGCCTGCTATTGATCTCAATTCTTGCAGTTCTTCATAACTACGGCGAAATGTGATTTCTTGGATGGAAAGCATGTGGTCTTTGGAAAGGTCATCGACGGCATGTTGACGCTTCGCAAGATCGAGAACGTCCCTACAGGACAGAACAACAGACCGAAGTTGGTCGTGAAGATTGTTGGTATGTAATCAATTTATTGACTTGTATGAGGTCACCGGTCTCATTTGGATATCGCAGAATGTGGAGAAATGTAACTACGGGGAAGAAAAAGCGATCAATCATGAGCCTATGGGGTCCTCGGACTCATCAGTGTTCGAGAGCTCATCTCATTCTTAGTGTTTTCCCGCACCAGCTCGGCGATGGACCTGATGCTTAGTATACAAGACAACTCGTTGCATGTAATCTGTATCTGTTTCACGACTCCATCAAGGAGATATACATTCATAGCACCCAAAATTTCAGACGAGTTGATGCCAGTCAGAAAGCATACATTTTGATTGCGGTGAAGGATGCACATGGGCTTATGAATGATCATAATGGATAAGAGACCAGTAATCTAGTCTGATGCGGTTGTTAGCCGGGCTAAAAGTAAAACGTCGATCAACATCATGCATAATGCAAAACATCGAGAGAAAAAAACATACTGTAAATGAGTTGGCCAGAGTGGTGCACGATGCGCTTGATCAAGCCCTCCTTCTCCAGATGTCTAATGGCAACGCGTGCCAAGCTTCCATTGACTTTCAACCGCTCAATGAGAATGCTCTGGCTGATGAGGCGCCATGTAGGAGCTTCCTTCATGATACGGTCGAAGGTAACCTTGTCACAGACTACAGCGTGCTGGGCCTTGTCCTTGACCTTTCCCTTCGACCACTTCTTCTTCTTAGCAGATTTTCCGCCGGACGATGGTGGTGGAGCTTTTGCCTTGGCCTAAATGAAAGGTCGTGAGCGCTGCATCCAAATACTTTACATGACATCCAAGGGCTGCAACACTCTAGACATCCCAGATCCCATAGGATCGACGAGTTGCATGCTTTCTGCCCGAAAAATGATTCAGAGGGGAGGATACTCACCATAATGTCGTGGCCTCTTCGTCGATGTCGATGAGCTCCGCCTGTGTCTGGCGTAACCGCCAATCTTTCGGCGAAGTCCGTTTATTCGAGCGCCGCATCAAATGAGTGACGTAACCGAATCCAGCTGAAGACACGTCGCGTGGGTAGTGTTGGTTAGTGACTTGGACACTTGAGAACTCAATGTATCCCTGGCTACTTCTCGCCCTCGCCCTTCCATCATCAGCAGCGCTCGACAAGACGCACGGCGTTCCCCCTTCTTTAGTGTCCAAATATGTGCCCAGTACGACAGGTGCACACCAGACATGGACGTGTTTAGATGGTTCGAAGCAAATCTCCTGGAGTGCTGTAAACGATGATTATTGTGATTGTGCGGATGGCAGCGATGAGCCAGGTGCGAGTCCTGGTGGTTCTGGTCAGGTAACAATTGTATTGACGTAGTTTTGTATTTTATTTTTGTAAAGGCACTAGTGCATGTCCCCATAACAAGTTCTACTGTCGCAATGAGGGACATATTGGGGGTGTTATACAGAGCTCTCGTGTCAATGATGGACTTTGTGGTATGCTTGTAGATGTGAAAGCGTGAGCTCGTGGTACTCATATAAACCTAGAGCAGGAATGCTGTGATGGGTCCGACGAGCCCTCGGGAGTGTGTCCGAATACTTGCCAGGAGGTGGGAGCAGAACACAGAAAGGAGGTAGAAGCGGAGCGTAAGCTGCGAAAGACTGTGAGTCCCAGATTCGCGCAACAAACCCTGTCTAACTTGGAGGGCTCTAGGGGTCCAAGATACGATCTACGTACATTGCGTACGCGCATAAGGAGAAAAAGCGCTTGGAGGCACTCGCCATTGATCTTGCGAAAGAGATTGAAGTGAGAGAAAAAGAAGTAGAGAAATTACGAGGTGCGTTTGTCCGAGAGTCGGGATTTTTTATGGTAACGGTGCCTTTCAGATATCGCAGAACGCGCAGAATCCATCTCTGCCGCCGAGCTGGAGCGTAAGAAACAATCCCGTATGTGTATACTGACGTACTTTCTACGCCTTCCTCTTACACATATGCTGCAGCCCTCTACCAGTCATTGCTAGCACATCACACGGCGCTCAAGTCCCTTCAGAAAGAGCATAAGAAACACCTGGAACGCGAGAAAGCTCTTGGAGACATCTTAAACTCACTACGCGCGGGCTACAATCCAAACTATCAAGATATGGCCGTCCTCGAAGCTGTTCGCGGTTGGGAATCACTTGCAGGTTTACCCCACATAAATGACGTGCGCAAAGATGATACCGAAACTGGAACTGCCACGGAGAAGCCCAAAACAGAGGAAGAGGAAGATGAAGAGGAAGGTTTCTGGAATGCAGCCAAGATCGAGAAGGAGTTGGATAAGATATTGAAGGCAGACCATGTGTCATTGCTGCTAGAGCATGACCAAATCATCGGCCCTGCTTCGACCCATTCTTTGTGTAAGTTGGAAGGACGTACGAACACTGAACGAAACTGACCAGTTACAAGTGTTTGACATCTCAGCCTACCTTCCAGATGCTCTGATCCCATCCTACCACAGTTTCCGTGACTCTATCGTCTCGGTATTAACTATTTTCGGGATTGGACACGGTGACACACGCGACGCTTCTGCTGGTAATACATATATATAATCTGCGTATCTGAATACACGTACTGACTCCACTACAGAATCAAATAGTGCACGGAAAGCCCTTTCGGACGCGGAGCACAGCCTCAAGATGACGCGCGACGAAACACAGGACGCAAATCAAGACCTCCTGGATCTGTTTGATCCAGAGGGCTTTGGCGTAGAAGGCGAGTGGAAAAAACTTGACGACTTGTGTTTATCGAAGGATACTGGAGAGTATGCATCGTGCATTAAAACTACTTTGAAGCATACTCATGATGCGCAGGTACACTTACGAAGTTTGCCTCTTTAATGAGGCGAAGCAAATACCCAACAAGGGTGGATCCAGCTTCAGCCTTGGGTATGTTGTGCAGGGATGAGTGTTATGAGGGTATTGATGTATACATTCTACAGGAAATTCTCTTCCTGGAACAAAGTCGCTCAACCTGGTGAGCCAGAATATTATACCAGGCAGCATTATACTCTGGGGGCCAAATGTTGGAACGGCCCTCATCGTAGCGTCGAGGTTAGTATTATCCCCAAAGTTTTTTTTACCCTCTGTTGATTTATTCTTACAAGCTCGTCCTCGCGTGCGGAACTGAAAACGCGTTACTGACGGTGGCAGAGCTGGAGAAGTGTGAGTACCAAATCACAGGAACTACCCCAGCGCTGTGTCGTCCACTGGAGGACGAGCGACCGAAAGATGAACTATAGACCTTTTGCCATTTGGTCTAGGTACAGCATCTCGGTGCACATGTTTATATTATGGAGTCAAATGAACCTGATGTTCAGCATTTATCACTCATCGGGCTAGCCCAATTGAAGAATGCGGACGACAATCCTAGGCATTTGTACATCACGATATCAGGCACGTATATTCAAGTTTTTGTGTTGAAGGTTAAATGCTTTGTGAAAAATTGAAAACGCGGCAAATCCACGATGACACGCCCAAGTTGCACAGTGCGAATTCACCAGGACAGTTTTTAAATTGACCATGCAAAAATCACACCAAGTCAAAGCTCAGGAGCATCAGATAATTCAGTCACCACGTGAAACTTCTACTAATGAAGCTCGAGGTATTCTCAGCCTTGTATCCGGAGTCGCAGTCGACAGCCTGAGGGGGCATCGGATGAGAGTCATTGGCTCACAATAACGCATGCTGCATAGGGGATCGAGGCGGCAGTTGGCGCTGATTCAACTTCCTTAAATAGAGTTAAATTAAACAACGAAGCCACTGCATAGAATTTGTGAATTCGGAGAAAGGGAGCACAGAACACTGAGAAAATCTACGAACTCCACATATTCCAAAAAAATTGACGCCGTTATCTGCTGAACTCATACTGCTGGAGCTGCTCCCAGTGTGCTGCGCTGGGCAAGATCCGCAAACGATTTGAGCTGCCTGTTGACTTGGCGCCACGCCAAGGCACCCAAGCTATGGATCTGATAGGTAACTCTCATGACGAATATGATGTGGGCGACAGCTCCAGGATCTTCTACGTGAGAGAAGTCCACGTCCAATCTCCGTGGAGAGGTATGACGAAACAACTCGGTGTCGGGATCGATATCGATATTCACAGCATCCATGTATATTCGCAGGGCATGCCAGCGAGGAACTGATGGAGCACTGCGAACAATCCGCGAAATGTGACGGTAGGTCGATGGGGGTCTATTAATTTCACATAGGGCTGCTCAGAACTGATGCCGATCAAGATAGGACTCGCTGGTCAGCCCTGTAATTACAAATTAGCTTCCAGAAATGCTCACGTCATGATTCACTGAAGATGACAACAGTAAGGCAAACTAACAGTATTAAATCAGGGCATCACAGATTATGCGCGTAGAATCAATACCATAGCATGAATGTCAACACTGAATCGGACCTGGTATATGACACAGACGGACAATCTACAACCTAACACCATCGGTGTGCTCGGTGCCTCGACTCGCCGCCCACGTCTCTGGTCCCTGTTATATACCGGTGTCTATGATCTGAGGTCTACCGCAACATCTTAAAGGATTTCTTACCGTTCTATTATTGACTCTCTGATACCTGACTCTTCTCGCGAGCCACTCCGCAGCAGTGCAACCAGTCTCAAAGTTTCGACCAGGTTGCTTCCTCACTGCCTCTGCAATAATGGGACTGGATTCGACAAGAGCCCGAAGGACTTTCGAGCTGGTCGGACGGGTAAAGAAAACCAGGGACCACCGCTCGTATTCAGCCTGTGCACCAGGAGGTGGACTATCCATAGTTATGCGACAAATAAACATTAGCGCAAGTCTGCAAATTCAAGTCCTCAAGTACGTACACAACTCTGTGGATGTTGGATTGCAGGAGGCCTCCGCTGAAAAGAGACAGCGCATCTCCAATATTGCAAATTGCATGACCGGGAATGGGCTATTCTTTGATCAGTATCTGCTGCAGGAAGGTAATAAACTCATGCTTACTCGAACGTAGGACCATTCGTCATGGCCAGGGGGCATCACTTGGAGTCCACCAAGGCGATTGTGCAAGAAGCTCTAGACATGTTTGTTAATACAATACCGAACCGCATTATCGAGTATATAACCCACCAGACTGCCGAAATCAGTGTGGGGAGCTAGCGAAGGGCTTTCTGCCGCTGCCTTGCCCTGTCTGGGAAGGCTGCGAATGCATCTAGCCTCGCAACCACTGAGATCCTCCATAGCATGTAGGCTCTCCAAAGTCCCTTCTGGCAGTCCAAGCTTATCATCGAATATTTTCAACACAACATATGTCACATCGAGAGCTTTTCGGACAAATGGTGCAATCGTATTTTCCATCCGGGCATTTGCGGTCGACGGGTAAGTGATGTGAACGACCTGTGGATAAGCCAGCGCATCATCTTTAGAGATGTTGATGAATTCAACATTGTCCACGAATTTGCCTAGATTTCCGTCAGTCTATCGCTAGTAACCCGCCGTGCAAGTATGTACCGGAACCATCAGTTGCCTGAGCCCCTACTTTCTTGTATCTGATAGAGAACGTAGATAAGATGGCAGACGCTTATGGGTCAAATCAATACGGACCCAAAAGATTGACCATTATCTCCTTGCTCGAACTTCATCCGTTCTTCAAGTGGCAAAGCCATTGTCTCGGCTCCCATATCAAACATATCGTTGACTTCTTGATCTACGCCATGGTTCTTCAAACTGCCAGAGAGTCA
>LVVM01001748.1:0-17320 GCA_001882365.1 Rhizopogon vesiculosus
TGCACTCGTCGAATTGCATGTGTCATCATGGATTCCAAGTCAGCTAGAGGTCCAACTGTCAGGCGGGGTGTGTATATCACAATCTGCCTCGTCCTCATTTCTTCCAGAGAAGTTGCGTTAATGACATTCGTGCAGGTCAGTGCTGCCACACGTTTGTGCCTGCTGTACCATTGAGTTGACAGGGACCTCGACGCACCTGCCACAGGTCACAGTGTGTATTTGCGAGGTTAGGTTAGCGCCTGCATGCACTCCCTGGCAATCTAAGGTCAAGAAGGCACGTGGGCCGTGTGGCTGCTATGTATATAGTTCCTCTAAAAGATTACATGACCTCCTCGTGTAGGTCATGCGACAAAAGTTCGCTTAGTGGACGTGTGTACAGGGTGCACACATCGACCTAATCATACGATGTGGCGTCGTGCACGAGATTGTGGTCATCGATCGTTCGCAGCTTTGTGGTTCTCTGACACTGACGGACGCCACCTCAAACTCGAAGAACTTTCTAAACAAGAAGAGGAAGGTGCATTTGAGTTATCTGAAACTAATAGTATCTTGCCTGTAGCGAATTCAAACCTTGATCACTGAGCCTTACCGGATCAACATTACTGGATCAACAAATGGCCCCCGTCGCTGTCGGGCACGCTGAACACTTTGTGCCGAGCCTATCACAGTTGACAGCTCAGTATCTCCTGGCATCTTCCGAGAATATTAATGTATGAGACACCTCCTACATGGTAACTGTCTCAGACTGTGCATACAAGACCAGGAATGGCGTATCCCTTTCGCCTCTTTTCGCGTGCGTTATCAAGATTGGTCATAATTAATAACGAAGTGGAGGCGTTACTGGATCATACATGCTTTATTGATATGCATCTGTAATGATCATTAATGACTGGTCTCGATGGAGTTGTATAGGGCACTTGCAGGTTCTCTAACTCTCTTTTCGCTTTGCTGACCATATTTACTTACTAGTGGCACCGGCGCTTTCCGCCTTTGAACCCGATATGGCATTCCCGACATTAGATTGCAGTGGCAGGGTCCTGGCATAGGGAAGGTTCCATAAGCCCGTGATGCGCATGGGTGCTGTTCCTTATCCCTGTTGCAGTTGCCCCACTCATTGACCCTTTATGGTTAATACATCCATTGAGTGACTGAGCAAGCCCTGGAGGCGTTAGCGTGCTGCGCCTTGCGCCGATAAGATCACAGTTCAAAACCGGATGCTAGTCTGCGCAATACAATTGCTAGCGGCATCTTATGAACCTTGTATACTCCTCATCGTCCGCGTGGATGATACCTGTCAGTGACAGTTCACAAACAGGCCCTGCGGTGAGGTTTCCCGGTCCGGAAGTTCTACCTACGTAACGTCTTTTGGTAACTACTACTACCTCATCTTTCGAATGTCTGGAGCAACGATATGCGTTGGAGAAATCGTGCCTCATGCAACTTGACACGCAGTCCTCAGTAACCTCTATGGCAGGGTCTACCCTCATATATGCATACCCCAAGTCAGCTGTCAGTATTCGCTTCCGTGTCAGATATTTTGGGCTCGATCGATGACTTAACTTTAGCCATGAACGGGAGGACTTCCGAACTTCATGTGCTCCCCCACTACTTCGCGTCACCGAATGTGCGCTGTTATACCCCTTGAACTTTGCCACATTATCGATCGATCGATACTATTGTAATACTTGTATGTGCGTCAGTCCCACTGAACTGCTTCATGATTCCGAGTCCGAGTCCATGCTTTTACATCGTGGCAGTCACCGACTCGCGTCCTTTGGGGTAGTGATGTACCCTATGTAGGACAAGTACCTTCTAGTTCAAGGTGTGCCCTACTACATGTCTAATTTTGCGAATGCCGCTGATGTGAGGGAAATCCTCCCGCCTGGTCTGCCGTTCCTGCCGGCCATCTTAGTAAATTATGGAGGGCAAGAGCTCTCTATCGTATAAGGTGTAGTTATGATGTCGATATGTGTGTAGCGACGCGTACTCAGCCACTGGAGCGGCCAGGTACAGGAATCAATGTTGCCGCATGAACTGTGTACTGACGGGCTCATATACTTAAACCACAGTGGATCTTCTGGTATCGCAGCGAGGTATAAACAGCCAGCTGTCAAGCTGACAGAACGAGGGGTGTCAGTGACTTTCAAATTCTTTCAAAGCCTGTTTGTTTGCTTAATTGTATTCAATATTGCGACCACCAAATGTTTGACATGCCTTCGGTAACATGATTACATCTCGTCCCAGTTGTCTCTCGTGTACTGAAAATTCGTCCTACATTCCCCTCATACAATTCTCCCGCATACCCTTTTCACATACGCGCATACATCCTTTATTAGAAGGAACAACCGTCTTCTTCTATAAGCAATCCCTACCTTGTGTGATCGAGGCCCACCACTGGTATAGAAGAGTTTCTGCTGCGTCAGAGGAGAACAAGGTGCAAATATATTTTGTCTCTTGCGCACTGAAATTTCATACTACATGCTCAGGTCATTTCCCCGTGAGTACAGGCACATACCAGTTAAGTAGTTCTCATGTTATCTTTCGACGCTCTTCCCCCGGCCAAGCTCACCTGCACCGAGCGAGCGAATAGTATTGAATCATTCCAGCTGACGGACTAAATTCATACAAAATTAGGGCATTTACGAAACAATTCAATGGACAGGATTTTTTACGAAATAGGGGAGTGCCCTCGAAAGACATACAATTCAATCAGTCTTGATCTGGCAAGGTCTTTGGATTCCCGATATGACACCACAGATGGCAGGAACCCAAGGTAGAGTGCGAGGGGGAACGACATGTCACATGAGGGACATGCCTGCGGAGCTGTCATGGTTGAAATAATAATAATATCGAGGACTAGGCTCCAAAAAGAGAAAGTGGGAGCAGCGGGTACCTTGTGATGGATCCACCTGGGCGTTTGGGATACAGATTTCATCATGATAATGCGGGTATGAGGGCTGCTGTGCGATATCAGCCACAACACCACAAGGATCATGTCACCCATAACGCAGACCAAAATTGCTCATTCACCTTGCCAAGATGCATCAGTAGCTGAATTTGCGAGCAAACCACTCAATTCGTTGGAACACCCATCTTTATCGTGAATCGCGCGGTGTTCGCAAAGAACTGCAGGAAGACGCACGAGAATGTGAATGCGAGAGAACGGGAAGCGATGTTTACAGGACACTAAGATGCACAAGGCGGGAGAATAATCGAGAACGAATAGAATTCTGTTTGACGACTCTTCGTTAGACAGTAGAAGTAACCAGATTGTAACTGATTGGTAGGCTACAGATGCCGAGAGAACTCCCGCAATCCTTGTATCGGCAGTCATGTAGGCTTTGGGAGCTGTGCAAGGCGATTTCATAGCTGACGGCACGGTCGAAGATGTTAGTCCAGATATACATGGAATTATTCTGATACTCGCATATTAACTTCTAACTTCTCTATTATCCTCTGGTGGTGTTGAACAAGTGAGCTGACCTGTCTGCTTTGTATGCTGTGATGAAAAAATACGGCGGGGATTTTCATATTCTCTTAGATCATTTAGATTAGGTCAAATTTATTATGGCTACCAGAGAATGCAAGAGCATCCGAAGACATGGTCCGCTATCATCGAGATATGATGCTTGCAAATACACTGGCAGGCGAGCTGGGATACCTCTCGAGTCTCAAGCCTGTATGTTTCAAAGCTTTCTTGAAGGAGGTGTTTGCATGTTGTGTAATTTCAGTGTTTAGATTTTACGTCCACGCTGGGAACACGTACTTACGCGTTAACATCACTGAAACAAGCTACCTTGTCTGACAATCAGTCATTCGGTCCTCTCCGTAAGAACCACTCCGACTGCTCATAGTAGCCCAACTGCAGAAACAAAGTTGCAGATGACACTTATGCTTAATGAAACACTGGAGCTGCATGCAGGTACATGTTTTATTTAGAAGATATTTAGCGTTTGTACAAACCTGAATTGGGCAGGAAATCACCTTATGATTGATTTACAGCAGCTATATAATACGTTGACCATCCAAGGATCCCCCATAAGCCTGAGGTTTTGGCCACTGATTTCATAGGATTACCCTTGAAGAGAAGTAACGGGCGAGACAAAGCCATTGGTGCTATGAGTGAAGACACCATGAATTGGTCGTATCCCAGGGGTTCGGAGAGGCAGTCATGGAAGCTAGGATGAGTTTCGCCAGATCACGGGACATGAATGGTTCAAGTTCCCCTGAACTTATCAGCAAAACAGAAAGTTTAGGTCCTCTCTTTACAGGCTATGCGGGCTTGTACAGGGCCTTTTTGGAAGGAGTACCCGCGACGGACGAAAGAAGGATCGAAACGAGTCTATAACGAATATATGTAAGTACTCAGTCTCGAGAGTCGAAAGACTTGGGAGACCACCAGCTGACCTATAACGAATGTATGTAAGTACTAGTAGGTAGTCAGTATGACAGTAAGTAATAAATGAATGGAATCATACCTCAGTCACCTCGAGAGTCGAAAAACTGAGGTTGTATGCAGCGGTACGAAAAATGTAATGTACGGTAAACGGATTATGTAAGCTTGCGTGACGGTTATTGATAGTAATAAGTCCTTATCGCCACTTACTTACAACAGGCCTCGCATTGGAAACTTACAAAAACGGTTGCAATGATGTTGACAGTGCGTGACAAATTGTGCATTTCGTCGAGGGCGGAAACTGATAGTGGTCGATATTTCAAATTTGGACTCTTGGCAGATAAATCACGTGTACTGGGCTCGGCGAAATGGCCTAATAATTCCTCTTAAGTTCAGGCTCTGGCTAGCCATGTATGTGTCTAGTATCTTTCTCTACAACAGCCTTCAATTGAGGGCTTGCATTCGTCGATTCCAATTACATCAATGGTGCTGGGTACACCGTCTGGATTCGAGCCTGTTCCAAGTGACCTGGAGCCTGGAGATATATTAGATATCGCAATTTTGCATCACGCAATGCCTCATTTCTTGCGAAGGAGGCACGTATTACAGGTCAGTGCCGCTACGTTTATCTCCGCTGTACCATTGCGTCGATAGGTCGGTGTGTATGTGAGAGGTTCGAGCCTGCATGCACTCCCTGGTCAGGAAAGCAGATCCTACCAGGCAACCATGTACGCAGACCGCCCAAAGGACATGTGTACAGGGTGCACACATCAAGCTGGCCATATGATGTGACATTGTGCATTGACAAACGAACGCCACTCCTAGGGTGGATATAAAGAGAAGAGATATGTACACATCAAGTGCAAAAGTCCCTTTGCACATGAGATTACTAAACCAATTGTATCCTGTTTGTAGGCGAATTCGAACACTGACTACTGCACTTTACTTGATGAATAAGTGATTCTCCCTAGTCGCTAACGGCCACGCTGCTGACTATGTTGTGCCGCTGAAGACTTTGTGCCTGTCACATTTATCCTGGCAACTCTTAAGGATATTAATATACGCGACACCTCCTAACCGTGCCAGACTGTGCCGCACCAGTTAATGGCCAGTAATGGCCTATCCCTATGTTCGCGATGTGTACCAGGCTATGATCGATTGGGCCTGCGTTTCAGGATGTCGTAATTAGTAACGAAATGGAGGTATTGTTGATGCATTCTCCGATCGGTTTCAATCGAGCTGTTCATGGCACTTTGAGGTTAGTCAGTTTTCTTTTCGCTACATAATCACTGGCGCTTCTCGCTTATGAACCCTATACGATATTCCCGACATTGGATTGTAGTTGCGGGGAAGGTTTTATAAGCCCGTGATGTGCGGAGTAACTGCTCCTTATCATCCGTGCATTCGGCCCACTCATAGACCTCTTTATGGTTGACTGGGAAAGTGACTGGGGGTGCTATCATGCTGCGCCTTGCGTCGATGAGGAATTCAAAACTGCGCAATGCAATTTCGCCCATTGAAAAACGGCATCTTATGAATCTTGCACACCGCGTGGATGATACCTGTGATTGACGGCTTGACCGTAGGATAGGGCTAGGAGGTACGTCATTCCTCGTCCCGCGTTGCCATACGGCCTTCACCGTGCAGTTCTTGCCTTCTATTCACATTGTATACAGCCCTTGTATATCTACGGCGAATACAGTTTGTGAAACCCGTGGAGGTCTTTCATCGGGATCCCAGTGCAATTTATTTTTTCTTGTGTCGCATTCTCTCAACTTGTGGAGGGGATCTGTATCACAGTGCCAGTCACCCGTTATAATAAGTACCTTCATTCCCTGATCAGTCACATACTTTGCTGACAAGACACGCTTTAAGATAACCTTAGGATTGCTGCAGGACTAAAACGCACTTACCAGAAAAGTATGCAGCGCCGCAGCAGCGGTGGTCAAAAAATCATGTGTCCAATAGTGGCTCTCCCTTCTCTACGCTAAGTGGAGCCCCGAATGATCGATATCGCACAACTATGTTATCTATGGCAGGGCGTGGCCTCATGTTTTCATGCTGGCCACTGACAGGAACCAAATCACAGAAGCATCTTTGTTATTATTAGAGCTTAGCACCGAACGATGCTGATATTCATTCGGCGATATACAAAGCTCATTTTTATGTTTTACGATCACGCTCGGTTCTGGTAACTGATCATATGTGGAGTAGATTGATGATCGGGCAGCCTGATGACGGTTGACTCGGAGGAAGGACGTTTGAAATGTATACATAGTTCAACGTCAACGTTCAACATCTAAGGATGCTTGCCTTTGGTGTGCTTGCCATAATGATCACGCCGCTGTCCCGGTAAATTAGCGGTCTGACGATTGAGCGCAACCACTGCGCAACCATGACTCCATCTTGATAGGCACTGCGCTGGCAGGAGAATTCCAGGAGCGATCAAAAACAGCCTCTTGTCTTTGAATCATGCTGATAATTCCGAAGTTCCACCGGCAGGCATGTGAACTAGTGGCGTTGTGGGCATGTGAAAGACATATTGATGGAGACAAATACCTCTAATGGACCTCGCACGATTCCGCTGGCGCACACTCCCAAAGGATACGCAAATTCGACTCCTCGTTAGGCTGAGGAGTCAAGCTGGTAATGTTAACTAGTGATATGTAAACCTGAAATGAGGAAAATACGAGCCCAATAAACCCAATATGAGGTAACGGAGACAGATACCTTTAAAGCCAAGATTAACATGGTGAATATCCAGGAGTACGTATATCCAATGCTTTCATCAGCTATCACCCTCTCTTTCAAGTTGTCAGAGTCACTTGTCAAATTTGCAACATTACAATCAGTACATGCAACGAGATACAACAATTCCACGGTACAACGAATGAAGTCGTCAACAATGCCACTAGTATGCATATTACCTTCAAGTTAGTGATATCTTGCTGCGTTACATACACCACGGCGCCTTCTTTCAGCGTCCATCCTGGAAACAGATAATTTTATCTGATCCTGAAGTAGTGGGGCGATTTGACGGAATCCACGAATATGCCGTGGATAGAGGTAGCCATATGGTCCAGTGACTAGACTGTGAGCCTGAAGTTTCTTAGCAATTGGGTTAAAAATAGGTCGAAAAATCGTGGTTTGAAACCCTTGGAATGACTGATTTTTCTTGGAATAGCGGGGTTGCCACCATCCCTGACTGAAGCTGTGTGGTCAACATAAGAAAAACGTCGTACATTGTTAAAACTAGTAAACAAGCGTGTTTTTACAAAGATATGGTCATATTATGTTATACACAAGATTGGCTATGGTCTGGAACTGCGTGTATGATGCGTCACTGGCGATGTTGTTTTGCCAATCCAGCACCAGAGTAGGCTGAGGACCTCCCGACTTTTCCATCTTGCACACCATCCAATATAGGCCAATACCCCCCACTCCGTAGATAGTGTTGTATTGAGTGGGCTTAAACTGCCCCTCTATATATGTTTGGAGGTCATCCAGGACCTCATTCTGCCCAGCCGCTGTCCATTTGGAGGGGCGTTTGAGCTCGACTATGAGGAGGGGGTTTCGGTAACCTCCAGCGTGACGTACGATGATGTATTCTGGTTCCTGGTGATCAATGATGTACCCACGGGAAGTAGGGAACCAGTGGGCAAGGATGCCATTGTAGGTGGCATGGAACTTGTCTTCGGTTGCACTGGAACCGAGGTTATCGACATACTGCGCTTCAGTCTGGATTGTTGGGTCGTATGGCATCGTTTTGATACAGCTGTCTGGGGATGTGTGGGTCAGAATCAAAAGGATCGTGACAATGTGTGAGCAACATACGCAATCTGAACTCAGGAGCACTTTAAGGGATACTTCACATTTGCAGTTGCGAACCTCTTACAATGTTACATACGCAGATTTACGAGTTTTTTATTGAAATTTTCACGTGACCCCGCCAAATTAGGTTTTGCGTTTCATTTCAAGTAGGGATTTCGACTTATAGTAAGTACTAAGCATGGTCCTTCGCCAACATCGCCTCCTTCAAACAAGTCTCAGCGTTACGGCGAATCTTCTCGGGGGTTTTTGGAGGAATCTGTTTAAGAAACGGCCTATCCGGGTCATGTCTCATCAACCTCAGCAAGGGTTCCGCGCAGATGACATTGAGCAGCTAGCTAGACACAAGCTCGTGTTCCATGGCGTCCTACTTTCATTGTTGAAGGTTTTGGGAATGGCAGGGCGAATGAATACCTGGACGGCTGGCCTACGGTAGGGGTTGAGGCACATGAAGACGGAGAGGATGAGAAGAGATTTCACAAACACCCGGGGCCAATTATCCATTAGTGTCTACTCTTACTCCATCCTGATAGGCACTACGCTGGCAGGAGGATTCTAGGAGCGATCAAAAACAGCCCCTTTTCTTTAAATCATGAATCAGTGGCATTGTGAGCATGTGCAAGACATATTGACGGAGATAAATACTTTTACAGCCAAGATTAACCTGGTGAATATCCAGGAGTAGTATATACAATGCTTTCAACAGCTATCGTCCTCTCTTTCAAGTTGTCAGAGTCACTTGTTGAATTTGCAACATTACAATCAGTACATGCAACGTGATACAACAATTCCACGGTACAACGGATAAAGTCATCAACAATGCCACTATGCATGATACCTTAGGGATATCTTACTTGCTGCGTTACATACACCACGGCGCCTTCGAAGGTTTATCCAGTTATGTCTCTGAGTATATTTTCCTTCTGCGCAGAACGACACACAAATGCACAACGGAAAGGTACCGGGTGTCTGCAATGTGGATGAGATCGCAAAGTGGAAAAACAAACATAGTCACGAACATTGCCAGTCCGGTTGTAAACTGTTCCTTCACGTTAATCTCAAGACCATCGGCTCCTTTTGCCTTCTCTATACGAAAAGTTGCAAGGATAGAAACAATGGCCGCCCACAACATTGATTCTGCAGCAAACCGTCCTGGACCTGTCGCGGGTCAATAAATTTGTCGCTTGTCTATCGTTGCAAGCCTCACAAATCCGTCGGCCAAAACCAAAGAGAGGGTCGTTCAGAAGTGAATCAGAAGTCAGCGACCCATCTGGAGCAAAGTGCCTCTCAGGTCTAAATTCATCTGCATTGGGATACTTATCCTCATCCCGACTCATCGCCCTAAAAGTAAGTGTGGTTAGATTTAAAACGAAAACGAGAAACCCCTGTGTACCAGACATTGATCATGACACATGCTCCTGTCAACACCCGTGAGATCGCTGCTGAATTCAACCGAATTATAAATACAAACCTTTCGGTATACAATAGCCGTCGAATACATCCTCAGTTGACGTAGCGTGCGGGATCGCTGAAATAACCGAGGTCAAAAAAGGAATTATTGGTGTAATGATGCATACCTAGTGGTAACGCAGGGTTCCATCTTAACATTTCTCTGAGAATAGCTTCGACGTATGGCAATGAAGGTCTATCTTCGAAATCTGGCAGTCTTGTCGAGCCTATGATGGTGTCAATTTCGGCCTGCGCTTTTGCCTGAACTTTGGGGTAGAGAACCATGGCGAGAATGAATGCATGCAGCGTAGAAGAGCTCTACACTTTTGCTTAAAACCTAATCAATTGGATAAAAATCAAGCATACCGTTTCGAATCCAGCTGTGAGGTGACAAGTGAAATATTAAAGCTAGTGGAGTGAAGAAGTGTGATGACCTTCACCAACGAAGACTGTTGCGGCAACCGCTTTGATTACGAATTCCTGCGCTTCACCGTCGCCTCCCTCGTCCACTTGCTTCAAGCAATCGGATACCAAAGATTGCGAAGCAGTTCCTGCTGCCTAAACCAAATCAGCTGAATTACATCTGATGCTGTGAAATTACGCACAATCTCTGTTTTCACAAAGTCGAAGGGTACATCGAGCACCTCTTGTGCCAATTTTCTGGAGCGTAGCGCATCACGCTTGAACTTCGCACCTGGAAACCATGCAGGGATTTGCGTGACTGCGAAACTTAGCTACATCTGATGAAATTGCTGTCAACTTACGAAAAGGAAACGCTGAGAGAATAGCTGCTCTCTCAGATGACATTCCCTTCTCAAGGATTCCAACTAATTCCGCGACGGTAGAGACATACGGATCATTCTCCGTCTGTACTTCGTATCCATATGTGATTCCCATGACGATTGCCGCGATAAATCTGCCCAAGCATCAACCTACTGGCTAATATGCTTCGTGCGACCACTAACCCCTTGATATGTGCCACGAAACCTTCAGGGTCGTTCAACAAGTTAAGAAGAAGTGTCCGAGATCTGTGCAAATAAATTTCACGCTGGCGAAGTGATGAGTCTGCTCGCAATGCATGGTGAAAGAGCTTTCTATGGAATCTTAGTTCTGGTCCATAGGGCAACATGACCGTGTTCCACTCGACGCCATAGCTGTGACAAGTAATAAGCCAAATTTCAATATTTCTTGTTGAAAGGAACATACAATTTACTCGTCGGAACGACAGGTCTGCTTGAGTAAATAGTAGATCGTTGATCCAACAGTGCGCGCGCAGTCTTCTCTGAGTTGATGATAATAAATTCCATTCCAATCAGTCGGACACGGATTAGGTTGCCTGAGAGAGAGAAAAATTGACGGGTCAAGCTTCTAGCCATTAACATGAGTAGACCCACCATATATTTTCTTCCATGCTGTATACGTTAACCAAGGTTCAGTGATACTGATATGCAGAGCATTGCCAATCACAGGGAGAGGTTTGGGACCGGGAGGATAAGGTAAGCCAGCCTGAGACCTGCGCCTTGCAACAAGGAAGGCCAAAAAAAGGGTAGTGGCTCCGCCAAATGCACTGGCAGTGACCCATGATGTATCCATCAACATCGTGGTTTAAATTTCAAACAGTTAACTGCGAAACAACTCGCAAGCGATGTCGATGCTGCTTTTGAGGCATTCTGGAATCAAATCAGTCCATTCCGGAAAGTATAAACGATGCCCTTTATAATTCTGGTCCGATACATAATCTGACACCTGTCGTTCATCATTGCTTGAATGGTAATGCTGAGGGTCCACTAACAGGATCCAAGGATGTGGAGGAGAACACGGGAGGCACGTGTCATCATCTGTTGACATTCTAAATTGCACGGCTTTCTCCGTCCGAATTCGTTTCTTGTTCCTCTACATAGCTAGATCTGGAGTGTCAGTGTGCTCGATTTCTGTGGTGAACTCCGCCTTGTCGCGTTTCGGCGATAAGTGAGCAGCCTGGCGAACTAGCACCGGGACAGTTCTCATACATAATAATAATATGATGCACATGTTGTGGGCGATATTGCTTGAATCGTATTAGTTGCCTGAAGGTTCGATCTCCATCAAGTGTGCCGGCCGCTGTCTTATCTGCATTACATACGCCACTCACAGAACCTCGGCTACCTCTTTAATTCCTATCGTGTGGTCAGTAGTAAAGTTTAACCGGAAAATTTAGCCTTCGCTGACCTTGAAGATTGGCACTCTTGAGCCTTCTTCTCAGAGCTGACGGGAAAGCACGTCGATTGGACACAGTGCGGCAATGACTGTGCTGGAATGTGATCTGTATTAAGAGAAGAATGAGATACATGCCTTGCACAGGCTTCTCAAACTCATGCGTGATGAGAGCGTTCGTTGTCAGTCGTTGTCCCACTAGTAGTAGTAGGCATGGCAAGCAGTTCAGCAGCGTGTCAATGGTTATTGGTTGTCAGGTAAACATGGTGACTGCAACTTGATCAGCCTGAGGTTGCGGAGACCCAATACTCCATCCACTCTTCTTACATGCCTCCCAAAACTCACCGCGCTGGCCTCCCTCGTACACACTCACGTTCATCGTCAGGAGGCTCTTCTAAAGCACTAAACCTTCACTTCACCCAGAGGGATCCCACCCCAACAAAGCAAGCCGAAAAAACAAAGAAAAATGGTTTAGTTCATGATGTGCGTCCGCTTACCTGAGGTTTTAAATCTCTGGCTAATCTGGGTGCTCTGGATGTATTGTCTTTTCAGTTGCATCCTAGAAATACTTCACCACATCCTTCTCGAGTGAATAGCTCGGCACGACTTGCTTCAAGGGAGCAGCCACCAGCAGCTCAAGTACAGCGACATGTGCCTCCCTCAAACCAGCGGCAGACAACTGGCAAACCTAAAACAGGATTCACTCTTACTAGTCAAGCAGATGAAGATGATGAATGGGTTTCCAGTGAGAGTGGGGCAGCGACTCCCAGCGGTTTGGGCTTCGACAGTGGGAGGTCTCAAACACCGGTCGAGGCATACAAACTTTCGTCCCCCACGGACCCGCCCATTGAAGAACCTGTACATCGACCGGAAACTCCGATAGTCCAACTCTCGCGAGTGCCTACCATCCGTCCCCCTTCAGCAGCCACGTTAGCTGCGTGTGCGTCACCAGCGCTGGTATCTAAGCATCAAGAGGAACATAGTCTCTCTCAGCATCCCCCTGAGTCACGTATCTTGGGGACTCGCTCAGAGAACACCTCACCTATTCATCGCTCACATCCACACAAGCGTCAGTCAGTGACGCGCCCACCATCTACTCATTCTACAGCGAGCAGGAATGATGTTCCATTACGCCCTCATCCTCTCATTCGAGGTCAATCATATGGGCATACAGCCCCGGTGACACCACGGATGGTACCCCTTGCACCACTCACCATCACGTCTGAAGCTGCTCCGGCACAGTTATCCACATCCCCGCCTCAGGATGTGGAGGATAAGATATCCACCTCGCCATCCAGCATCAAGACTGCCCATGCTCCATCATCTAACCGCAGAACATCAGTATCATCCACACGTTCGGTAGCCACTCTTCCGACCCAATCGCATATACAACCTCACTTCAAGGTCATGCATGACCGTACTCGCACCCTTTCATCCATTTCATCACATTCGTCGAGCTCCGTGCAAGCGTTGTCGTCACTCGCACAACTTCCCACAACTCGGCCGTCAACACCACAATACACCTCGCATTTTCCTGCAGCTAGTCTATATGCCAACCTTGAAGCTGTGCACCCATTGCTCCCACCACCCTACCTCAGTGCACATATGTCTATTCTTGCGCACCGAAGTCCTTTGAGGGAATCATATGATAGAGTTAATGTTGCCAAGGAGCAACAAAGACGTGGAGAGAGTGCATGGGGTGTCCGTACTGGCGTATTATAATCCAACTGGTCGGTGGAATGTCCGTGTTCTCATTCATCTTCGTTTGATACTGCTGACTTGTTTACTTCAGATCTATACATACTGTTATTGACATTTGTTTCGTTGTTGGACCAAACATATCCTCTTGTGTCAATTGTGTAACGATGCGGACTGTCAGCGTCTAATGTCGTTCATTGCCTAGCTAGTATATTCGAACGCTGCTCTCATTTCCTATCCCCCACAAGTGATTCGTATCCTTATGATCCCCCTGCTGTTGCAATAATATATTTGGCTTTTGGAATGGATAGTGGTACCAAACCCTCCCTTTTTCAGTACTCGGCGTGTCAAATTTCAACCTAGGTAGTCTGACGTGTACATCAGTCACGCGACTTTGGCGTTAGGGTACGACGTATGTACGTGACGGAGCCTGTATTCAACTCTCATTCGTCCAGCCCTCTTCAGCAACAGCTAGCATCTCTCGAAGTAGTATCTTCATAAAACGCGCTTGAACTGTGGAGACATGTGGTTGTCTGATGCCCAAAGTCCGTTTGTCTAGGCCCTACTTACTACTCTGTCTGCTCTGTTTGCTTAATGATGCATCTCAGAAATTGGCGTGGCCCTCACGACCTTCGGGACACTATTCATGTTCCTTGGTATCATGCTATTCTTTGATGCTGCTTTATTAGCATTAGGAAATGTGTGTAGCTCAAGTTTGTGTCTTCTAGAATCTTCGCTCACGTCGAACTCTTACACAGATGCTCTTCTTGTCTGGTCTCACCTTGATCATTGGCCCTCAAAAGACATTCTACTTCTTCGCGCGGAAGCAGAAACTTCGAGGGACGGTATGCTTCATTGGTGGGATTCTACTGGTGTTCATGAAGTATGCATTCATTGGAATGATCGTGGAGATATTTGGCTTCTTGAACCTGTTTGGGTACGTGGTATATTTTCCAAACGGAAGTTCGAACTGATAGCTTGGTTCAGCGACTTCTTCCCTGTGGTTGTGACGTTCATGCGTCAGTTGCCATTTATTGGCAACATCCTGTCGTTGCCATTCATTCGACCTGTAAGAGCGCTCTGTTAATGCGGCTTGATTCGAACTAAATTTGGGCAGATCGTGGATCGTATAGCGGGTTCCAGGACTTCGGCTGTGTGAACCATATCGTACGGACTCGCACAAGAATGTTTTTAGATATTCATTCGGAATTGCAGCAGCATTACAGATGTTCATCTCATACTAGTATCTTACATGCAATAAGTAATATCTGAATTCCTTATACTGATTGAAGAGGCCATGGTATACTCTTCTTTTATCGCGATCGAGACATCCCTCTTCTCACACGACCCCAATGAATTCGTCACCAAATTCCTCCTTTTCGCTGCTCAGGTCTCCTTTCGCATTGCCGGGGAGCGAGAGAGAAACATCTGCGACAACAGCACACTTGGCGGAGAGCTCATTGCGGTTGCGGAATGAAAACCCTCTCCTCCTTGCCTGGTCGACAACAAGGCCTCTGGATACAAGAGTAGAGGTGAGGACAACGCGAGCTTGAACATGCACAGGACATTACACAGCATAAATGGTCATGGCGATGTAGCCCGATGTCGGGACGAGATACGAGCGCTGCGTATATGCTCTATCGGCGAGGGCGCCTTGTGCAAGCGGATACCAAGCCCCTCCTATGACACCCTAAGTTTAGTGAGAACCCTAGATCGAGAACAGGCAACAGATGAGAGACCATACCATGACAATAAGACCGGTGCCTTGCTTGGTGTGCACTCCGAGGTTCTTCGTACCTAGAGTGAAGATACACTGAAAGTGATGAAATTGAAGCATCAGAATACCTGAATAACTAAAGGAACGTACAGGATAGCAAATGGACTCGAAGAAAAAGAGGCAGAACAGACATCTAATAGCACCATACCCAGGCAGCTGAGAAACCAGGAGGCAGAACAACGAACAGCAAAAGCCGTAGAATGATAGCAATAAGGCGGGGTCGATGTAGTTGAGTATCACCACGCCGATAAATCTGCACAAGTAATCGATTCGAAATGGTGATGGAACTAGAAATTGCGTTGTGGCTCACCGTCCAATTGTGAAGGTGATCTGGCAGAACGATAAGAGCTCACTAGCCTTCGACTGGTTGATATCAAGTCCTTGGTCCACAAAGAAGTTGACAGCGAAAGCTGCGACGGTAACTTGCGCACCGCTATGCTGTGTGTCAGGCTCAGAGTACAAGCTCCAGATAACTAGATGACCGCACTAATAGGCAATTTGTGCAACAAACCCAAATATACAGTGGTATTGTTTCCAGAGAGGTACTGGGCCGTCCACGGTGGCGACCTCGTTTTTCTCGTCGGGCTCAGAGTCTTCGATGATTTCAGGTAGGTCAAAGAAGCTGTCAAAGTTAGACCTTATTTTCAGTACAGAGAGATTGCGCTTACAAGAATAGTATATTAAGCACTATTCCAAAGCCAGCAACTGCAAGATAGACCCTGAAAAGAGTATAGTGCACCTCTCACATGACCACTGACGGACAAACCATTGCACAGTTCCAAGGCTGGTCACATTGGCACCAGTGAAAAACCAGCGTGAAGCGATCAAAGGTCCAGCAAATGATGCTATGGCTTGGAATCCATGACTGAAGTTCAAACGGGCAGCAGCATAATGAGGCGTGCCGAGTACCGTTACGTAGGAGTTGGCAGCGACCTCGAGCGTTGAAAGACCACACCCTTGGACGATGAAATATCAGTACCGCTGTAATATAATCTTCGTGGTTAAATTACCCATCACGAATGTGCTCCCGAGGAAACCTCCGTACGTCTTGAATGTCGCGGATGGCCAACAGAATATGGCACCTGATAAATTGTCAGTCTATCTACGTATTTGTCACATTAAGACTTATACCAATCGAGTACAAGCCAAGACCAACGTGGATGCCTTTCTGTAAAATGAAATAGATTTATCATTAAGTTGGTGCGTCTCCGGATAACACGTTACTTTGTATCCCATCCGTCTCATCTGCCTTAATTAGTACCACTCAGGCAACATTCATACTCGACTCACAAGTGCACCGGCGAATGGTGCCGACACAAAATATGCACCCTAATTAGTGGTCAGCAGATTGCGCCATTTCCAAGGGTCAGACACGTACGAAGTATGCCAACTGTAAGAACGCACTCTGGAGTTTGGTGATACCAAATATGGTTTGGAAGTGTGCGTTAAGAACGTTAAGTAGCTGCATCGAAGGTTCCAGTCAACCAAGAAAATAAATTCGAAGTAAAGCTCGTACACCATACGTAAAACCCCCTGCAGTTCGATTTCGTCAGTTCGATTCCAACCGAGAAGCAAATCTGTGATATACATGTGAAGCACAGGGACGTCACCAGAGCGAACGCATAGGCCCATTTCTTTCGTCCGAGTTGAGCGCCTGCGCTGTAAGTAATTATTCACCCTCAGACATTCGAGAAGGACTTGCTTACCAGTCTGAGTCATCTCTGGAGGAAGGGTCATGATTTCAGAACGCGGGTAGCGGGAAAGGAAGATACACATCCACCCAAGTCTTCAATGCTTATATTGTTAGGTCATTAGAGGTCATCAGACAATCTGAAGTAATACGAATTAGCCCCTCAGCTCCCGCAAATATGCATGTGGATATCACTCGGGGGTACTTAATGTGCGCGCAGCGATCACGTCTTATCATCACATACCAGTGCTACCACACCGCAAACGCTCTTCCACAGCCTTCCACCAAC
>LVVM01001782.1:0-11540 GCA_001882365.1 Rhizopogon vesiculosus
GTTTGTTGTGATAATGCCTGGAGAGTATCTTGAATGACACGCTGTACTGTTGTGCAATGGGTCGCAGTCCATTTCGCTCCTGCTCCGGTTTGGCCTACTCAACAGTATATGCTGCCAGTGCATCTGTCATACACTTGCCAGCAACCCAGCACTTCTCTTGCTTCTTTGCTGCATTGGATTTAGCATGGTAGACCATTTTAGCGGGGACGCGGTAATAATTTGGCGCATTGGCGCGTTGTTTGGTTCACACGCCCTCGGTGTCACGCTTCAGGGACCTTCACCTTGTCGTGCTTCTAGGTCGACCAAATCTACATGTATTTACTGCGAGTCGACCCCCAAGTACCCATGAGTGTACTACCTACTCGCTGTAGTAGTCCTTGTAGTAACGCGAACATGACTTGGTGTGCAGTGTGGACGTGAAAAGTTCATATCCTATTGCAAGGGGTCATAGTTTGACAATCATCTGGCACTGCATATCACACAACACATTCAGAATGGCCAGAATGCCGTGGGGGTTTAGCTAGGGATATTTAGAAGCATATCTAATAAATAATGAGTGTAGCTGGAGTCAATTAGAAGTGTTATTGCGAAGTGTGTCAAGGAGAGGTGGTGTGTCAAGGAGTGGTAGTACACTGTAGTTACAACAGGACCGTTGGAAGAGCTTGGGGATCTTCCAGCGAAAATCCCAATTTTTTTGGTGCGCGAATTGGCTTCCCTTGGACCAATCAGTGTGAAAATGCACTTTATGGGTCGTGTTTGCTGCCGCAAGCATTTCTAGCCCGTTTTTCATGGAATAAAAAATGTACATGATAAGCTATGCATAGGTAATCTTTCAGAATGATTTTGTGAAGGAAATGAGTAAATTGGGAGTGTGCTATGGTGCGTTTTGCAACTCTGGGCCCAAAGATAGTATACTTATACTTAGTCTGGCTACTTACCGGAAAACTAACACAGGCAGGGTAGGGTGTATTAGACTCAACGTGGTTAAACAGATATACTATCATAATATCTAGTCGACTTTTGCAGCGGGATTTTAATAACAGGTGGTATCAGATCGACAGACGCCGAGAGAGTGTTGCGGTACGTTCGAGCACCGTGGCACCTTAATCAGCGGGATTCAAGCAGATATGTTTTGCCGTTATTAGGCTTCTGAGAGGGCATCTACTTGTATCAGAGCTGCCGGCAGCCTGCGCAGCTCAGGACTAGCGACATTCATTGTTCACCATCACGACCCACAAAGAACAGTCTTGACGGACCTGAAAAATATAAGTAATAACCGCCCAAACTGTGAATTTTGGCCGTCAAAATGCAATTTCGCGGAGGTGCACAAATTCAGCCTCCGTGGCCTGGAGCAGCCTGGCTAGGCTGAGAGAACCCGAAAGACTCGGAAGCATTTGGGCTATCACGGAGCGGCATCCATTCAAAGACTGTAAATTTCTCGAGTGCACTTGCTGCACTTGCTGATGTGCGCCGCTAGCAGCTCCTCTAGGCATAAGATAGCATCAAGACAGGAGGCCTCAATTTGTGGTTGTTCATTGACAAGTTCAGTCTCAATTGAGCCGCAAATGCAATAAACGGCTATATTAGAGACAGCCAAAGGTTGTCAATTGCGTTCAAAAAGACGAAAAAGAAAAGACGCCTCACAAAAAAGGAATTCTTGTCAAACATCTTCCAAGTTGGTGCCACTGCTGGCATCGCAGAAGTACAATAACTGCCAAATCGATTCACTTACGCGATATGAAGCAAACGTTGAAGGGCAAAGTTTCGCACGGGGGCGTTTGCTCAGAGTCCAGACAATGCCTCTCCAGCAGGCCATAATGTCATGTTGATGCAACAAAAGACTGTAAAGTTAGTGCAATTGTGATGCAAGATGTGTTACAATGAGACGAAGCATCAGGTATGCATCACCACCCTAACCCCATAGACTTGTGTTGTCTTCAGACCCCCCGACGGGGACCTATCATCGGATGGGCATCCCGGACTCCATTCCGCAGGTCCTTCCCCTCCCTTCGGGGGGGCCCCTCCTGCTCCAGGGGTCTATGTCGGGCACCCTACCAATCGCTTGGAAGTTGGTAGGCACACTAATTTTAAGCCTCGTTCGGGTATTTAGATAGTCGTGCCTCTATATTAGGGACGGTGGTCTCACGGACCTAACCTAACCTATTGTGGTTCTGACATAAATGATGCATCATGTATACTGCAGGACGGCAAACTGCAATCTTAATAGATCTTGCATCACATTTGCACTGCAATTACAGTAATCAATGCATCACTTTGACATGGAGTGGTGTCTCCAGTACCGCGGGAGTCGGAGATTTGCTGAGACTCGAGAGCCCACGAAGATAAAACCAGATCGCCTCAAACGAGCAGCTAGCTCTAATGTTGGTTACCTGGAGCCTGCAGGCTTGAGCATTGACAAGTCCTATGTGGGAAATTTATATATGACTACAAAGACACTCAGAAGCGGCGTCTGTGTACAGTGCCAAAATTTCATTTCCTCAACTTCGTAGAAAGACTTAAAAACGAACATGCGTAAAATATGCTGTTTTTACCTATTTCCCCAGGATGTTTCAAATTTTGTACGAAAAATCAAACTTTATAGTGTGCTGATAGCCCGATCTATTGACGGACTAGAGTCTAGAGGTAAAGGCCGAGTGTTAATTCCCACGGGAACAAAAGGTAAAATGTTCAGCCACAATTCCCGACCTTGTAAACAAGGTAACCATGCCTTGATCAACCAAAAAGCAAAGCAGGCGAAGGCCCAGCGTCAGGAAAACAGGCTGCACCCAGTTTACTCTCGTGGAGTCTCATCGGCAGACTGGGGTGACGGCCACAATCCTCGCATGAGTTAACAGTATTGCCGGGGCACAGAACCTCCCATAAGCAATATAATATTGCTTCTGACAGCGGGGTATACCTCCTAGGGCTCCCAGGGCAGTTTTCTTACCATGTTTCAAATTCTTGTGACAAAACTTTTGAACTTTGTTTTTTTGGAATTCTGGGCAGCAAACATTAAAGCACCCATAAAATCAAGTAGATCTACACCACTTCAGCAGTAACAATGAGTTTTTGTGGCACAGTAGCACTTAGTTGCGCGTCGGCGTTACCCGAGGCGTTGTCAAGAGTCTTCTACTTCACCAGTCTTCACTCAGTGATCTGCACCGCGTTCTTTAGTGCAAGACGTGTCATGCCGTTTCAGAACACACATACAACAATCCCCCCTCTATTTTACGCCGCCGCTTCTTTGCCTTGAACGGGTTCTCGTACTCCTGCTGCCCCTGCCTTGTGCGTCCGTCAATTTCCTCACACTTCTTATATTTCCTGTTATAACAACGGTTCTCTTCGCTTTGAACTGTGTTTGGTCACTGCCTTGTCCCTCTCCTCGATTACTTATAATGAAGTCAACCGGGTTATAAATACTAGTGCAAGGAAGTCGGTCTTGGGTCAAGTCTGCACAGACTTTGTGTCTATGTCTGGGGATCTGGGTGAACCACGGCACCGTCGACATGCTTAAAGTGGAGTTCGAGCAGCCGGCAACCCAATGAGCGTGGCTAGTCGTGTGCACATCGCCGCTGCAACGTCGCGCGCAAATTATGGATGAGGTGCTTCATTAATATTAAAGCGAATAACGGTGTAAAAATTCACTTGCACTCGGAAATTAGTAGGATACAGGAGAGATTGGCTAGATGGTGCGTGGTTTGGGCGGAAGCTCAGTGAAAGCAACATCCGATGGCGGCGGCGGGAATTTGGATAACTGGGATGATCAGCGAGGAACGATGAACAATGTAGTGGTAACTCCGCTTGAAATAGTGTGTGCCCAGGCCTTCTAAGACACATGTCTAATAGAGACTCTGCGCGTAATCCTGACTTTCACAGCGTCGCAACCAGGTGCGTCAACAATGTTAAAGATCAGCATGGCGACCTTCGCCACAACTAGGCATTTCAACTCATGTTTTCACACTGGAAGAAATTCAAGTGCGGTTATGAATTGGGTATGAACTTGTGAACAAGACAAGACTAAAGCGGAATCACCTGGACCCGGCAACTGTATAATTTTAACGCAACTTGAACTTGAACAATTGAATTAAAAACTCTTACAACGTTCCATTAGTTTGGAGTCGGGGAGTAGAGTCTGGAGCAAGGCGCTGCTACGACCAAACTGAACGTGATCACGTGCGTAAACTTCGAACGCTTTATGCGACGGCGAGGACTCATCGCAGATCACTTGCCAGATTTGAAGGCGGAGATCCCAAAGGTGGCAAATCCAACCATGTAGTGCTTTATTTCACTCTAATGATCGTAGATTATTGGATTTTCTGCGATTCCAGATTGATTTTACGATTCTTTTGAACCAATCGAAATACTCAGCACTAAGTAAACCTATAAAATATGACTGCAATAGGACGGTGGAAGAGCGGAAATTGACGTTGCAAATGCGAGGAAAAGGTTCAACTTCCATTGGGTTGAAGATGTGACAGTGGCGTCGAGATCGATCATTTTAGAGTGACTTGATGTCTGTATATGCCAGTTGACTATTGGCAACACGACTGTGACCATATAAGTAAAATGTTTATTCATTTCAAATTAACGGCGCGTAACTAATCTCGCTCCCTTGCAGCACATGCGGTTGGGCATTTCCATCCACGCTCGGATTGTTCTCGTCTATTCTCAACCGTTTGAGATCCGAAATCCGAAAGTTAATTCAATAAGTAGGTCAAAATTTAATGGGGGGATCTTCTCGACTATTTTAAACGAGTCCGGTGATACCTTGGTTAGCGCTTTGTCCGCTCTTATCTCGCAGAAAGTTCGATTTTAGTAAGATAAAATAATCTCATGATTTTTCTGACGGCCTGTTTCGAGAAAACAAATGATAGCATTGACATAACACGACAACATGTACCAAAGCAACGATCATGAGAGCCCAACCAAGAAGCAAACAATAATAGCACAAGTACCAATCCGCACGCCCCAACATCATAAAAACGTACAATGTACAAACAATAAAGCCCATGGCACTAGTAGGTCCTGCAAGGAGCAACTAGACCTAATTTCCAGATGAATAGCTAAGAAGCTTATTGAGTAACTCAGAACCGGATGTGCTGAGGCTCATGCTCCTCAGGCTCAACGATATCCCCCCCTGCATTGAGCGGCCAGAACGAGTTCCTGAAGAAGTTGTCAGGGTCATACTTCTTCTTGACCTCACACAACCTGGGCCAGTTCTCGCCATAGCAGGCAATAACACGACCAGGAGGCTCCTGTCTACCCAAGAACTGTCGGCGATGTGAATGAAAAAAGTCACACGTTGGGACGGAGGAAACGCATACGCTTGGCAGGGGGCCACCGACCGTCACTGGTGCCAAAGTTTCTGCAATCCACTGACGTATTATCGCATGAGCGTAACCGCAGGGTGAATGAATGAATGAAAAAAAACCCTTACCTCCTCCGCGGAATGTACGCAGCGTGGATCTTCGAAGTCAATATCCCATTGATGTAACGCGGCAACGTTGAAGGAAGCCTGGCGTTGTGCTTTCGGTATACAATTATCCTCAAAGTCGACAAGCGCGCCACCAGCCAATTCGAACAACCACGCTGCGTCCAAGAAGAGTCCATAAGAGATCGGAAACGAGGACAGCAAAAGGAAAAGGAAGACGTACTGCAGCCGACAGGCGTGTCCGCAAATTGAAGCACCGTCTTATTTACGATGTCGTCCGGAAGTGAGCTAATAAGCGCAGATCGTATGAACCACTTGTTTCCTACTACGTGGGCGGCATGCACATCAGAAGATGCACGTGTATTCGAATAAATTTACGGCTCACCTTTTCCTCGGAGTACTTGCGCAACGCTGTCTTGTTGATGAAGGAAGGATTTCTCGTCGACCTCATTAAGAAGACACCGTTCACCGTCCCACGATGAAATGGCCTGCAAGAACTCTTGACCCTTCACTTTGGGACCGACATAGCACATCTGGATAACAACTAGAGAATCTTGCCCTGCAGGTCCAGCCGTAAGCAGAACATTAGCATACAACTCCCGAGGTGCACCCTTGACGCAGTCACGAAAATGCTTGATCAGTGATGGTGCGGTCGCGCGATGAAAACGGCTGGAAGGGCAGTGTGAAATTCCAATACAATTCGATGGAGATAGTACCCACTAGATGAGGTTGCCTGCGAAAACAACCGGAACTGGATAAGCTCTGGCCTTGTAACGTGTAACGACACCAAATGCTGGGCCAGCACCGCGCAAAGCCCACAACAAGTCTAAAACAATCACTGCTCAAGATCAGGTGAAATAATATTATACATGCAAGACATACCTGGGTGTTCGTTTTGGCTGACCGTCACGATTCGGCCGTCTGCCAGAACGACTTCTGCCTCGACCAAGTTATCTGTGCTTAGACCGTGTAAACGACCCAAGAATCCAAAGCCTCCCAATATCATAATAGCAGAGCCTACGGGGTGAGCCGCGCTGATTCGCTACGTAAATGCGGGATAAAAGCATTGGAAAAAAGGAGAAAACTTACGATGGGATATGGTAGGGTACAGCGCCACGTCCGCCAGCGAGTGACATTGCTTCTAGAGGGTTTGCAGCTGAGAATTTGTCGATTTCCTTCTGCCTCTTTCCTGCACCAAAAGTCATGAAGGCGTGCGAGTAGATGGGTGTCGCATAGGTTAGAATATTGGTTGAAGACTCGAGGAAACTCGGAGTAGCAAACAATGCATTGGGCATGGACTGGGCGAGTCGAGAAGTTGAGGCGACAGGTGGTGCAGAAATGCTGGGTGTATCATCCAAATAGGAAAATGGGTCCCCCAGCGTGGTGTCTGGCACCGGAGAATGTGGGGTTACAGTCGTAGCTACACCATCTGTGCGTGTGGTATATGGAGAAGCTAAAGAGGGACTAGAAACCATGGCCATAGAAGAGCCAAGGGGACCAAAAGACAGCAAGGTCGAGATGTTAGGATCGGAGCTAGTGGCAAGCATCGCAGAATCGGTAGGCATCTGAGGGATGTCCATCATAAGAGCGGAGAAGTCGTCCAGCCTTCGTCGAGTAACGGGAGGACGATCGGCGAATGGAGCAGATGGCCCTCCTGGGTGAAGGAAATTGGCGACGTTTTCAGACGCGAGGTCGTAAGTTCGCAGCTCTTCGTCTTCTTCCCTCCTTCGCTTGGCGTTAGACGCACCAGCTGGTCTATCTATAAGTGGTGGACCAGCTCTGACCTTCCCTTTGCTGCCAACCAAAGGCATGTCTCTGATACTGGTAAAAGAGCCATCGGCAGCGGGAGGCTCAATGTCAATGTCATTGATATTGCAGAGGTCGATGATAATGTCGCCTCCGACAGCCCAGCCAGCGGTACCATAGCCTCCAGCCTTGATGGAAGCGGAAAATGCATGCTTTGTGCAAAACAAGATGACTCTACGGAGATAATACGTTGAAGATTCTGAATGACTGGCTAAGATCTGAGAGTTGGGAACTTACTGGCTAACGTCTTCAGCATCAAGTGGGCACACGACAGCAAAAGCAGGAACTTTGACATCGCCATTGAACATCTGAGAATATTCCAAAAAGCTACATGACTGTCAGAGGTAACAGGGAATAATCCGGGAGTGATTTTGCATACCTAGGATCGCCTCTCCGATGTGCCTCTCCGCGAACGGCTGATCTGAGTTCTTGGTAGAGGACATCAGATAGAGAGGGTTTCTGAGAGGGCGTATCAAGGGGAACTTCCTCCATGAGTTAGCCAGAGTAAGATGGAATAGCTGGGAGAGGGGAATAGTGAGGTTTAGCAAGGCACGAAAGTAGCTGGTTTTAAAGGAGGATGTGATTAATCAAGAGGTCTGATTGTAATTTTAGGTGTAATTTGCAAATAAATAGGATTAGATTTTTAGTACTTGGAATGCACACAGCACAGCACAAGTTAGAGACAATTTATGAGTAAATGGGAAGGTGTTGGAGGCGATGTTTTCATTGAAAACATCTGTCGTGATCGCGGGACCGTGTTCGCGGGAGTTGCAAATGCTGGCTCCAAAGTACCAACATTAATTCCGAGCCTTGGATCGGCGTCAGATTGAAGTTTCCACCAGGAACAGCATTCACTTTAGCGTCACCCTGAACTATTCTAGATCTTACCTTACCGGCTTCGAGTCGCACGAACCCGACGTTAATTCAACAGTAGTCTCCCCGAACATTCGGATTTCTTCAACGACAAAGATCTCGGCTCATGGCAATAGCCCGATCGTCTCCCTCTCGGAAGCTGTGTTGTTAACTTCAGTCCCAAAGTGGTCACCTTTGTTATGGCATGAGGCCGCATGTTCATGGAATGTGAGTACGTCACGCCGCGCCGCACTGGCGGCTTCAACCTGTTCTCACCCCATGTTCACTTCAGTAACTTGCTCCAACCTATGGTGTTACCCTCAACTGACTTTCTTTTTCATTCCCGAAGGGTATACAATTTCGAGTTAGCCTCGCGCCGACTCGGAGCCACTTGGGCTCGCATCAGTGCTGTACGTATTCCGACATCGCCGACATCGAGGCACACCCGCTCCAATCGCCATCTTAGTCTGAAGTAGGCGTCTTCTTGGCAGAAAACGTACAATGAATTGTACGCAATGTCATTCAAGTTGGACTGCAAAGTAAGACTACTTCAAAACTTACTTATCTTCCACCGGCCTCACCTGTAGCACGAGCTCCGACTTCCATTTAAGACCTCATTCGTTCACTTAGATCAATGATCTTCTGGCATATGAGGCACACCATTAATAGATTTCCCTCTCTAGCAGTAAGGTATCTTGCGCAGTTGTATAACGGCGTCCTGTAGCTCATTTTCTAGACCCTACTGGCGAGGACCCGGTATACGGCTGTGCTTCAAACCGCCATGCTATGTCTGTCTAGTAGTACGGAATTTCGATAAAAAGTATCCGCATTCAGTCCGTGCCTGGAGTTTATTACCCGAGGCTGCACAGTCCAAGCTGCGCCTCGCGTGTATCTCCAACTGAGCGGCTTGGCAAGTAGACCAAAACACGCCAAGATTGGAATCACGAACTACTAGATGACAGTGTAGATCCTCGTGGCATGCTTTGTTTCTTGGCCGTCTACATACTCAGAAGGAACGACTGTCTTCCTTCTTTCAAGGTCTGACTACGGGAGACTGCTACATATTGTCCTCTCCATTGTTCAGTCTTCTCACTTGGATCATCGAACGTAGACTGCCAAATTTAGCATCCACATTTTCGCAGGACAAATCGGCACAGCGGCATTTTGGCGCATATGACGGCTAGTACACCTCAGTGTGCCACCGACACCCTCAATGGCAGTTGAACCCCATTCTCAACTTCGCCTTCCACTGTTGGAGCCATCACCATGCAAGCCTCGCGGCGGACCCATTTGGACTTATCAGTCAGTGCGAATTCGAACTTCCCGACTAGCTCCGTGAGAAATGCTTGGACTTCGATCACTCTGTGTGCAATAAGCTCACTCCATCTCCATCAGACGACTCATAAACCACTTACGCGAAGCGCCATCCTATACAAGCCCTCACTCCGCTGCCGAATGTCATACTGAAAAAGATATTTGGGGTTCACCCGTATTGCAGTGCCCGAGACGAACACTTACAGGTTGGAGTACACTCCCAGTGACGTAGTCTTCTTCTCTTTCGCTGCGCCATCGAGCCATCTTTCTGGGTTGAACATGTGCGCATCTTTGCCCCAGAGGTCCTTGTTTCTGTCAAAATGAGCGCATCATCAGAAGCAAGATGTCGGTGCCATAGAACCTCCTACCGATTGTACGCTGCAATCGATGTAACAATCCGTGTACCCTTCGGGATCGGTAACTCATGAATGACTTTTCCGAAACGCGTAGTGATTGGCTGTGACAGTGGAAGGATGTCATCTTGGGTAGCATACCGGTAGACGTGATACGCCGCAGGGGAAAATCTCAGAACCTCCTGCAACGACAAAGCAGCGTCATAATAACCCAAACAGTGTTTGCATGACATCACACACCTTTATAACGGCAGCAGCGTATGGCATATCAAAGTCAGCGATTGTGGACTCAGCATCTCCGCGTTTGTGCATGGTGGCTTCTGCTTCCCTAATCTCTGCTCGAAGGCGAGATTGTATCTCAGGATTCTTAGCTAATTCGAGCAGCGCCCAACTAATAGTGGTCGAGGTCGTCTCATGCCCTGTGAAGAGTATAGTGCTGTCAATCGGTGATCAATAAGTTATACAATTACGAAACATGTTATGTACCCACCGCATCTGTGCAAGCATTTCTTCTTCTGTCATTTTTGCTTTTGCATCTGCATCCATATTGGCTTTGACTGTGCTTTTATCAGATCGGCTAAATCTGAATGAGGCTGTGCACCCACCCAGCAAGCTAAACACATCTCGGTTGCCCTTGCCTTGTAATAGCACCTCGGCCTTGTCTTTCACTATTTGCTTCGCAACGGACGTTATTATATTGCCTGCCTCACGCATGCGCACAATGCGTGGGTTTTTGCTTCTCTTCCCGATGTATTCAAGAATTCGAGATGGAATGTACCTTGACACCCCCTGAAAGAATACCTGCATGTCTGACGGAGACCCAAATATGTCAACCCTATGGCCACGAACATGTCAACCTGAGAAGCCCGGGTGCCTGGCAAAAATCAGGACTGACATCATGTTGTTGTATGCGCGTGCAAGGGCGTGTTCGTTGTTGTCGAGGGAGCCGAAGCGAACATCAAAAGCAACTGAAGGAAGTCAGGAAAGAGGTAAGTGTGTACCTGGATAGATCTTACCTTCCCCGATAGCATCCAAGGTTGTGCGAGAAAGCCAGGCGGACATATCGAGCACTGCTGACTGCTCCTTGGAGTTGCTGATTACATCTATCCATTTGTTACTCATCTGCGAGAATCATTGTTGATGAGTGTTGAGAGATTACTGAGTGACTTCAGGACCTACAATCTCGGCGCAGCCCTTGAATAATGGAAAGAAGGCTTTGCATTCTGGTGCGCCAAATCCGGGCAGCATTACTTTTTGGTGTCGTTTGTGATCCTCACCTTCAAGAAGTTAATAACGGACTATCCCATATTTCGAGCATCGTTGTTTAAACATACCACTTGCCCAGGCAATACCCTTTCCGTCGCGCATCTTCGCGATGACGAGGCGATCAGGTGATTTTAAGAACCGATCGGCTACCTTTACGAAGATGTACTGCAAGGCTGCAGGGTCGGTGATCATCAATTGGTCTTCCTATAAATCAGCTAATCAAAAAGTATGTGCGAATGTGCGGATGCCATTACATACGCCAAATGGGGCCTTGAAGCGAATGACATTGCCATACTGAGCCTGCCACTTGAAGTCAGCCTCTGCTGCCTGTCCTTGGTAAAGCTCTTTCGTGTTCCCTGATGGTCACATTAGCAATGGAGAGAACCAGTGAAGGGGGTAGAGGTATACCCATAATGAATGAGGCAGGCTCTGGGCCAGGAACATCTGCTAAAGAGATACCAGTGTATCGACGGTAGATGCTATAGACGATTACGGCAGCCGCAAAACCAACAGCGACA
>LVVM01001796.1:0-18842 GCA_001882365.1 Rhizopogon vesiculosus
CTCCCTCTCTATTTAATTTTAATTAATTTTGAATAATTTCGCTGGATAAATCAACTGCCGACCTGCTTGATCACATCTCTAGGCTGGCCGCCCAAATCGCACCATGGATACTACAGTTTTGACTATGCCCGCCCGGGCAAGCATAACGAAATCGGGGTTCATGAACGTTCATCATCCGAGTGTGCGGATCCCTAGAATCACAGAACAAATATTCGTCAGATTGGTATCCAAATACAGAAAGGAGGTGAACAGTCTGATATTTGAGATTCTCACGAGCGGGTGTTGGAGCACATAAGCGGTCAACCGACTTAGAACTTTAGAATCTGTCGTGGAAAAGACTTTGTGGAAGGAATCGTGTATCATTGTCATCGGCAATACCAACGTTGTCCGACACAGAACATGGCGCCAGACTCGGTCAGAACTACACAAAACACCATCCCCCACACCAACACCAACACCAACACCACACCACACCACACCAACACCAACACCACACCAACGCCAACACCCAGGCCAAACACCATCCACACCATTCACCATCAGCAAGACTCGACTCCCGAGCGGAGTACGTACGTAGGGGCCAGTTGAGAGACTATGAGCGTAGTGTAACCTAATATGATATATATAATCGAACACGCGAAAACAAGACGCGAAAAAAAAGAAAAACAGACGAATCGCAAGATATGGGCGAACCGATTGCCAGAGCAGCGAGATGCCGATAGGCGAATAAAAGGGAAACACGAACCCCCTGGAACTGGAATACGAGATATCGAGATGATAGCTGATGGTGATGGACGTGAATGATGAATGACTGGTGATGGTTTCCTCTCCCTCCTCCTCCTCCTCTCCCCTTCCTACAAGTCTCACGAAATAGCGAGCTCATCGTGGGGGAGCGCCATTGCGGTACGCTGCTTGGTTAGCATGACCTCCTCGCCCTTGTGAAGGTGCAGGTGCAGGTGCAGGTGCAGCGCCGTTTTGACGACCATTGCTTGGAGCTTGCTGAGAAGGAACTTGTTGTCGCTGCTGCTGCTGAGTTTGTTGCAGCTGAGACTGCGACTGCGGTTTCTGTGGAGCAGGCTCCTCAGCGGCCGTAGGTGCGACGTAAAGACCCTTGTCAATAGTCTGTGGAATCGGCTGGATCTCCGTTCCTAGCTCCTGCTCGATGCGATATAGGTTGAAACGGTCTTCATAAGTGACCAGGTTAATAGCCAAACCCAAGTGCCCGAACCGGCCTGAACGACCAATGCGGTGAAGGTATGTCTCCGAGTTCTTCGGGAAGTCAAAGTTGATCACAACGTTGACGGCTTGAATATCAATACCACGGGTCAACAGGTCTGAGCAGACGAGGTTCCGGCAGACCCCATTACGGAAGTCGTGGAACACGCGATTGCGATGCGACTGGAGCATCTTTGCGTGGGAGTAGAAACAGGAATAGCCGAGGTCGGTGACCTTCTTGGCGAGTAGCTCGACGCGGTTGGTAGAGTTGCAGAAGATGATGGATTGATTAATTTGCAACTGGAGATGGGAGAGTCAACAAAGAAAGGTAGTGGCTGTGTATAGGAACTTACTTTAGAGAAGAGGGTGTTCAGGCAGTGGACCTTCTGTCGTTCCTCGACATAAGCGTAATATTGGGTGACACCACGTAAAGTGAGCTCCTCCATGAGATTTATCTCGTAGGGGTTCCTCATGCGTTTGTCCTACAGAAAAGAGATGCATCAACACCGATAACGAGTGCAGTACTCGTGGCAAGCCAACCTTGAAGTCCTTCACCATCATAGGGAAGGTTGCGCTGAAAAGCATGACCTGACGGTCCGCAGGGAGGAAAGTAAGTAATTGTTCCATGACAGGAGTGAACTCGGGCGACAAGAGTTTGTCTGCCTCGTCCATGACGAAGACGGGACACTCGCTAAGATCTGCAACTTTCTTGCCAGCTAGATCGAGAATACGACCTGGTGTTCCAACGAGGACATGCACCGTCTCTTGCAAACGCATAATATCGTCCTTGAGGGTGGTTCCACCGGTGGTCACCATGACCTGGATACCCATATGTTTCCCCAATTTTTTACAGACCTGGGACGTCTGGAGGGCAAGTTCACGAGTAGGGACAAGGAGGAGGGCTTGGATCTTGTTCTTGCCGATATCAATCTGTTGTAGGGAGGGTATAACGAAAGCGGCGGTCTTTCCGGTCCCGTTTTTAGCACGAGCAAGGATGTCGCGTTTGGTAAGTGCAATGGGGATGGCTTCTTCTTGTATAGGTGAGGGTCTTTCGTAACCTTCTTCAAAAATGCCCATGAGGAGTTCACGACGAAGGAACATATCCTCGAATTCGGTGCCTTTGGTATTTGTGACATCTTCTGTCTGTGGGCGTAAGTCTTTTGGTGGTAGACGAAGACCGGCCCTCCAGGAGGGGTCATTGGGAGTTGCGGATGAGCTACAAAAGAATATGCATTAGAAAAGATAAGTTAAAAACAAGAACGAAGCAACTAACGAGGTAGATGTGGACGTGGATGGTCTGGCTGATTGAGACATGGGTACAAAAATGATGTTGAGGACTTCGGGAGGATGGATATTGGCAGAGGTTGAGTCGCTATTGGACGATGTAAAAAGGCAGGCGAGTGTTTGATCAGCCACGCGTCTGTACTAAGGGCTGATTATTTGTGGATCGGTAAGTCGTTTGTATTTCTTTGTTGAAGGGTCGCGCCAAAAAGTGATTCGACAGGCTGACGACGAGGTTAACGTTGTGTGAAGAGCTGGGGCTGAGCTGAGCTGGATGTTGTTGAAGGTCAAAGCACAAGTCGAAGTCGTTGCTTTCTTTTACCAAACCCGTTTCATTTCAAGGTTTATTCTCACGGTCCATCTGATAATAATACTGCGTTGCCTGTGAGCAGTAGTGGGGGACGCGTCCAGTGTATGTCATTGTCCATCGTAATATCAGCGTCCAGCTAGCAGTCACCAGGCTGATACGAGTCGCCGAGTCTTCTCGTTCAAAAATAAAGTTGGCTGGTCGCACCATAATGATCAAACTAACCCATCAGGTGTCCGAAACGGTATCGTAATTGCTTGGAACGCCCAGTGGCCCCAGTCGCACTGACATCCAGCTCTCCAAAATCTCGTCATCGTGGCTCCAAAGCAACTCTCATTTCCTCGCTATAAACCCTCGCTGTATTGACATACCTGACGTGTTTATATCCTCTCTTCAGCCTGTTCTACACACATGTATTCCCCACCAGCAGCCAGCCGCGTCTTTCCTCGAATGGAGCTTTCCGACAAGTCTAATCCGCTAACCAGACCGCATACCCCATTGCCAAGCGACCTTACGCCTGCAGAAAACGCGGCGAAAAGGTTTTCTGTCAAAGGCAATGCCATCGGTGGGTATAATCGATCGCGTCAAGTGTGCCGATCTTGGCATTAAGTAATTTTACAGTCACTGGAGGGTGCGGCAACCTTGGGATCGAGGCAGCGCGTGCCCTCCTGGAGCATGGCGCGTCAGGCGTGTCGCTCTTTGACGTGAATCCAGTACAAGCACAAGATCTTGTTGACACGCTGCGTTCTGATTTCCCATCGGCAAAGATCATTACGAAGAATGTAGACGTCCGCGACGAGCAGATCGTCCAGCACGCTGTCGCTGAGACTGCAGACGAGCTCGGGAGCATTGACATTCTCCTGTGCTTTGCAGGTGTCGTCGCTTGTAACCACGCCCTTGACGTCACTCTTGATCAGTGGAAGCGTACACTTGATATCAATACCACAGGAAGCTGGCTGTGTGCCCAAGCGGCAGCAAAGTAAATCCATTTTAAAATCAAAACTTGCCTCCCTGACTGACCATCCGAAAGGCAGATGGTCAAACAGGGCACAGGCGGTAGCATCGTCTTCACGGCATCCATCTCTGCGCACAGCGTCAATTTTCCCCAACCACAAGTCTCATACAACGTGTCCAAGGGTGCGCTCCTGCAGCTTAAGAACTCTCTCGCTGCTGAATGGGCTCGGTATGGTATCCGGGTCAACAGCATTAGCCCTGGGTATATGGACACAGTATTGAATGAAGGTCCAGAACTTGAAGAAGCCAGACATGTATGGTATTCGAGAAATCCCATGGGGCGTATGGGCGATGCAAGCGAGCTGACCGGTGTCGTTGTACTCCTGTGCAGTCGTGCAGGGAGGTACATCAACGGAGCTGACATTCTTGTGGATGGTATGACCCGCAATCTCTCGTTGAATGTGAATACTTACAGGAATTGTTCAGGTGGTGGATCTGTCTTCTGATTGATTGTATGCACTGGCGGGGCATATCACTGTTAGGACCAAGATAACGAAGCTTACCACTGCCTCAACCACGAGTTACCATCTTCCAGTGTGATGAGATTTTCGCTCTATCCACGACACATTAATGTGCTCTTTCAACGCAGTTCCAACAGATCTGACCTACGTCATCCTGTATTCAAGCAAGCAATGCACCCTTCTGACTATTGACATGTACGTCGACGTGCTTGCACAGCATATTCCGCGTAAAAATCAGTCTGAATCTGGGGTTTACACTAATAGTCTTGAGACTTCGACAAAGGAAATTGAGACGCTTGTAAAATACACTGACGAAACAAGCTAGTGGAATAAAATCAGGACAGAGATTATATCTCAAACCAGCCTGTATCTTCTCCGTCTCGTGCTCCCGGCGTGGTAGGAGGGGGAGCAGTCTTCAGACCCCAAAACTCCAAGAATAGCTTCAAAATTTGAAAAAGTGATGGAGTAGACCATGAATTATCCGACGCCCGTTGCACGGAAGTTGGGACACTTCTAGGCGGCACTATTATAACACTGCTCTCGAAGGCATAATCTGCCAGCAGTTGCATCACTTTCTTCTTGGAGGCGTCGTATAGATCTTGGAAGATATACCCAGAGGCATCCCTGTAGGTGTGGGCTCTACCTCTAGTTGCCGTGATGCAAGCATGCCCACAGAATTCCATCTCGCCAAAGTCCACCTTGTTGTACTCCCACCAGTCGTCCATGTTTTCTTCATTCTCCAGTCCTGTGATCACTAGTACGACCGGGACCTTTCGATCACTGCCGCATATCGTGTTGCAGAAAATATTGTAGTTGTCGGCCACAATCTTCCTGAACCGCGTCCCGCGTATGCAGTACACGAGCAGGTTCACAGTTTTCAACTCCGTAACCAGGGACCGCAAATTCTCGATAGCTTGCTCAGGAGAGACAGTCCCAGCCTCCGCTTCGTTTAAGCCAGCTGTATCATAGAGCATAACTTCTTTATCGGCGATAGTTGCTCGGAATTTGGTGCTCTCATATGTACAGCCAACCGCTTGGTTCGAAACGGCAGCCACAGGCTCTCCCATGAGCATGTTGATGATCGAGCTCTTCCCCACGCCCGACTCCCCGAAGACGATGATGTTGACGGGAGGCGAAGCGGTGGAATCTGAATCTGATAATACTGAGACATCGTGTACTTATGTCCACCAGTGTTCAGATACTTACCATGTCCCGAGTCCTTATTCGGTCTTGATGGGGGCATCGTACGTGCACTCCCCTCGACCTTCCTGTTACCTGAAAACACATATCGTACTATGTACTATGAGTTAACAGTGTCCAGAAGCTTACCAGGCGTATGTTCTGTCTCTTTGTTCCAAGTTAATATGCGCTCCCGTGTGCTCTCGTCAACCCCCTCGCCGCCCGAATTCGTTGGGACGTCATATGTATGGGTGGACATGTTCATCACATCATTCAGAGGATTGGGTGAGAAGGCCGAGTGCTGAGACACCGTTTTGCGAGATGGCATGTGGGTATTTAGGTTAAGGCCGAGTTAAGTTAAACGACTAAGTTTTAACGATTTCTTGATCGACGTGACAGAAAAGCAGCAAGTCTAAAAAACCTGAAAAGTGAGAAAATGAGTCTGGTGTGATCAAGCCTGAAATGCTCTCATACAACCAGGAAGGACTACGAAAGCGAGGAGCTATTAGGCTTTGTAGGACTCCGCTGCACTGGGATCCAAAGAAACGACGTCGTGAAATCTGTGATAGACGCAAAGAGTTCTCTTTTGAATGCACCAATTTCACGCAGAAGGATGGTGTGAATGATAGCGAGAGCGAATGGAAAATGAGCTTATTGAGCGGGAAGGAGACTCCTTTCGTGGCTCTGGGGAACGTCTGAGGGAAGCGTTCAGGGACAGACTTTATGAAGATGGCGAGGATAAGTCTCGGTTTGTGGGAATGGAGAGGACAAAAGAAAATGAGATCAAATACGCCAATTAAGGATATGAGGTGAATAGCAAGTCCTGGCAGGTAAGGGGAACGAGGCGAGGATCTTCGATGTCATATGGCCAGGCGCAACGGCTTATCGTAAAGTTTACAAAAACCTCTAATACAGAAAGAACGGCAGCCTTCCTTCTATTAGTGTCTGAATACGGGAAACTAACAAAACCCTAGATCAGTCGCGCGATGGATTACCGAAACTCACCCCAAGGCACATCCAATAACGCACAACGGGGTTGCAACGAGGTGTCTACGTTATAATATTACTGTCATGAGATTCCAGCAGTGTTATGACATTGATCAGTTGCGCCTGCCACAGCCTCTGTCAATTGAGATGTCCACTGGCAATGCGTTAGACATGACGGTGTGCACCAAAGGACGAATGGAATATGCCGAAAAATCTGAAGCTCTTAAAGTTCATGTACTTACAGAGTCGCTGAGTCGGCGCGCGTTTGAACTTGAAGTGGCTAATTCACGAACAGCTTGATATGATAAAAACGGAAGGAGCTGAACTCTGTCACTAGCACTAGTACTGTAATTTTACCACATGGTATAAATCTAGGAGAGTTCGAAATTCACCTCACACTAAGACTAATATCTCTGAGTGAGTGATCTGGCTGCGTTTCTGAGTTGTTTAGAAGCTCAGCCTGTAGACCAGAACAAGTGCCAATGAACTCAGGTAATAGCAGAAGCGGACGCTACGTTGGCAAGTAAAGAGTGAACTAGGCCGTAAAATATATTGGTACAAATGCATATGAGCTACAAGGATAACAAATGCTGAGGTACGTAGTAAAAGATAGCATGGAGCAGACAGCTATTGTAAGTAAAATAGACGAACTATGTATAGCATCCCGCAAGAGAAAAGCAAAGCAAGCAAGCACGACATCGGCCGTTCGTTGCACCAACGGAGTAGACTTGACAATAAAATGCGAAAATTCGACCCTCCGGCGACTCGGAGTATGGAGGTCGAGGTATTTTTAGGTGGGACTATCGTAACACTGCTCTCGAAGGCATGATCTGCCAGCAGTCGCGTCACTTTCTCCTTGGAGGCGTCGTATAAATCTTGAAAGATGTATCCCGAACCATCTCTGAAGACTCTACCTCTAGTTGCCGTGATGCAAGCATGCCCGCGGAACTCCATCTCGTTAAAGTCCACCTTGTTGTACTCCCACCAATCGTCCATGTTTTCTTCGTTCTCCAGTCCTGTGATCACTAGCACGACCGGGACCTTACGATCACTGCCGCATATCGTGTCGCAGAACATCTTGTAGTTGTCGGCCACGATCTTCCTGAACCGTGTCCCGCGTATGCAGTACACGAGCAGGTTCACAGTTTTCAACTCCCTAACCAGGGAACGTAAATTTTGGACAGCCTGCTCAGGAGAGACGGTCCCAGCCTCTGCTTCGTTTAAGCCGGCTGTATCGTAAAGCATAACTTCTCGACTGGCGATAATTGCTCGGAATTTGTTGCTCTCGTATGTACAGCCAACCGCTTGATTCGACACAGCAGCCACAGGTTCGCCCATGAGCATGTTGATGATCGAGCTCTTCCCTACGCCCGACTCTCCGAAGACGATGATATTGATAGGAGGTGAAGCTGAACTCATTGTCAATACATTATGAACATGTTCATGACAGCATTCTAGGGCTTACCAGGTAAAAAGGCCATCGTTCCATACGACATGTGCGTATTGTAATGTTGAATTAAGGCCGAGTTTAGTTAGACGTCTAATCTTGTTAAGTCTGTCTCGGGTTGCGGGATGGAGCGGGGACCGAAGAGAACGAGATCAAACACACTGATTGAGAATGTCAGGTGTCAGGACGAAATTCAGATGTCTTGCAGGTATGCGAACGAGGCAAAGGAGTAAACTTCAGCAGGCTTAAGCTTTAAGCTTACCTCAGTGGCTTGCATGCAGCAGTACTATCTTTCATGTAATGAACTGACTACGGGAGACTGGTGTCGTTAGGCTCGTGACCAGTCAACATCTCAAATTTGACGCCTAGTCACACAGGTAATTGGCATATGTATACGAGCGTCGAGGAGCTATGCTGAGCTGAGATGACATCGGCGGCAGCTCACACACAGTGATGAGTAGTACTCTGTGGTGTGATGGGCATTGAAACTCACTACAGCAAACACACAACGAGGTTGCAATGAGGTATCACAGCACTACTGGCATGTGTTTCCGATATCACCATACATGCCTGCAAAATAATCTCGCCGGCGATGCTACAATAGGGTTCAGGGAATTAGGGTTAGAAGCCCGTTTGACTGGAACATTAGCGCGACCCTCGCGGAGGCCCTAATTTGCGTCGATTCGCGAATTTGATATAACGGACTGTAATCGGCTGAAGAAGCTACATTTTTTCCACTTGTCCATTGGCATCGAGATCGAAGCCTGCGTGATTGGATTTAAGCCGTCTGGTAATGGTTTTGGGAATTACGAAAAGAGTGTTGGCTGAACGCAATGACTACCCCAAGGCACATCATCTTGCGAAGCAAAGTAAATGCCATGCAGGGAGGTGACTATATCACAGCACCACTGGCATGTGTTGTCGATATCATCATACATGCAAAATGGTCTCGCCAGCAGTGGTACGCTGCTGTTCGTTCTTGTTCCAGAATGATGGTAACAACCAGGCTGCATCCGCCGGTCAGCTGCATTTGCCCAGCCTCATTCCATAAGCGGAAGATCTTCGCTTCGAGAAGGACATCACGATTTGGGGAAGTTTGGTTGAAAGTTCCTTCATCCGATGTTATTTTCCAAAATACGACCTAGGATGTTCACCCTCCGGTCAGTGGCTCCTGTGATTTCGTAAAGACAGGGTTTTGGGGTGTGGGTGTTTTCCGTAGACAAGAGCACCTGAATGTAGTATAAAGTTTGTAAACTGGCAGGAAACTTACAACTATAACCCGTTTCCGCTTCTGTGATACTCCGTTCCCGATAGCCGTAAGTCTCCACCCGAAATATTCAAGAAGCCTTACTCAGAGACGCAGAATTACAAGGATGACCGAGAGTTGTGGAAACATTGTCCTATTCGGGGAGACAGGCGTTGGAAAGAGTTCAATCATCGACATGATTGCAGATGCCCAAATTACTCAAGCAGCCGTCAGGGGACAGGTTAGCACCTTCCAGTACCACTCCTACGTCCTCCCAGTGCATGGTCGGAACTTCACGATTTTTGATACTGCGGGGATCGATGAGGGTGATGACGGGGTGCCTCGCACTGAAGCAATTGCCGGACTCTACAAACTCATCATTGGCCTTAATGGTGGAATCAACCTCTTGATGCTTTGCATGCGCGGGCCAAGAATAAAAAATGCTACGCACAGGAACTGGAAGGCTTTCTACGAAATCCTCTGCAAGAAGCAAGTTCCGGCTGTTCTTGCTGTTACAGGTTTGGAGAATATGGAGAATATGGACGACTGGTGGTGGGATAATAGGGATAAGTTTGAAAAGCAGGGTATACGTCCAGATGCCACAGCTTGCATTACGGCCGTCCGAGGCAGGATGGGCCCGGATGGTAAACCTCTACACGAGAAACACTTCACAGCTTCACGGGCTAAAGTCATGACGACCATCACGGACAAAGTACTCCGCTGCGCGCCGGAACTCGAAAAAATCGAGTGGTTCTCCAACGTTACTACCTCGTATCTCTTTGGGTGGGTTCAGTGGACCACGACACAGGAGGCAGCTGAGATTGAGAAGATTGTAAACACTTGCGATATGTCTGAGAAAGAGGCCAAAAAGTTCAGGGAGGAGCTCCGAGCAATAAAATGTTAGCGACTGAGTTACGGCGGCAAATTGGAATGTTAGTAATAGAAATACGTATTGAGGACGTACATACTTAACAAACTTGTTCTTTGTAATACAGCGTCGGTGTTTAAAGCGATCTATTGGCAACAACACACCAACACGCAAGCACAAAGAAAAAAGGGCGTATAGCGAGAGCTCTCGATAGAGGGCAAACTGCAAGTTGCGTTAGCTGCATGGACTGACTCTGGTGCAATGCAGCAAGTTTAATAGGCCATGTGGCACTTAGTTCACTGATATGATGTCACTGCTCGAGATCCCCGTTAATAACGCGAATGGAAGACGGGAAGATGAGTCGACGTCGACACTCGTCGAGAGGATAGGACAAAAGTCCAGACTTTTAGAAGATGAGTCGATTTCGCGGAGATACCACCAGGCACCGCTGGCAGATGGTATGACGGCACATTCCGTAAAATTCCGAGGTTAATTCGACGTTGCCAGGGCATTACGCGCTCGAGAGGAAACGAAGTGGGACCTAGTACGTATGGTAGTTCAAGTTGAATGTTCAACGTTCAAGAGGTTGGAAAGGAGGGCTGTCAACGAGATGATTATTAGAACTCATGTCAGCCCGTAGATGTGGTACCTTCGAATACCCTCGGGTGTCATTCGGCTATAGAGCTGAGACGTGGCATTTTGTGATTTATCAGACGTCGGTGCTCGCGCGCTTCGTGATCGCCCTCTTTGCCCCGTCGGGACGTGAGAGCTTCTCGAGTCTCGATGTGTGAGCCCCAAGGGGCACGCTTTTGGTGTTTTCACCTCTCAACCAACCACATTATACCCTGCTAGAAATTATTAGTGAGTTGCCAGCACGACTTTATACTTCCGTTTTCTCCGATTCTTAATATTACCCTTCACTCCACAGCGAGCAATTCACCTTACGGTGACCTTGCCAACATCCACTCTTTTCAGCAACACTCCTTACAATATACCCGGCGATTCGGTTCTATGTTTACGCCCCCTCCTTCACCTCTCCCGCCGAGAACGTTTCAAACGTCATCCTCTGAACCCAAAAACCTTCCAATGACTGATGTTTCCTGCACACGATCCACTCCCGTACATTCATCTCGATCCCGGCGGAAATATACTCTCACTCTCCGATGGACCATCATCTTGATACCAATTATTCTTATTGCCATCACAGTCACTACACGCGTTGTTGCTCATCCAATGGTGTTTGATGCTTTTTCGCCATCCTCAACCCTCGGCTGGAAATCGTGGTCAAAAAGCCTGACCGATTGGTCACTGCACGAGAGACACAAAGTTCCCAAGAGCCCGCTGCAGCCCATGGTACTATCTGATAGAAGCTCATCACCTCTCATCAAGAGGAGTACCCCTTCAGCTACCCCCGCCCCTACGGTTCCAGCGAATCCAAGTCTGCCAACTCCATTTCCCCAACCCTATGACACAACTTTGTCATCCAATTTCTCCACCATATCCTGCTACAATTTCTTCCTCAATATGACACAAACAGATGCCTTACGATCCTGCCGTCCTTTCTCTCTCTTGCTCACTCATTCTCAAGCATTTACGGAGGTGTGTTTTTCTTAGATGACGTTCCACACATTATTCAACGTCAGCACTGTGTGCATGCAGGCCCAAGACGATATAAACGCAATGAACACAGATATATGGGGGACGTGCAACACTGGCGTCTCCCAGAGTCAGTGTCAGCTGAACATGGAATGGTTTGCATCGCAACTACGCTCTTCATGCGCCACCGATTTGGGCGACCAAAACATTATGGCAGTCAACGCGTTAATAGGTATGGGACGATAACAGGCAACGCTGGATGTGAATCCTAACAACGAAACACTCTTACGCAGGTCTGCAAGCATTCGACTTGATGCGCGAAGGAGCATGCTCTGTGGATCCCGTGGCAAATGCGTACTGTTTTCTCGAAGCAGTGGGGAACTCTGATCCGTCCAGCTATTATTTCTATCAGCTGCCGCTCGGACTGCCACTACCCAAAATTACAAATGGTGCATGCAACTCTTGTACCCAGAGTCTCATGTCCATGTACTTGGCTGCTCTGAACAGCGGAAATGCCACCAGCTTGTCAGGGTTACAGGCTACTTATGTGAATGCAGCAAACGATCTGAACACTGAGTGTGGGTCGTCTTATGCGCAGACTACGACCGTGGCGGCCTCATCAGCGCCACTGAAGGTCGCATTAACGAGCGTGGGTGGGGCCTGGGCTGTAGTGCTAGGCGTGGGCGTGCTATGGACTTTGGTGATAGGATGAATTGTTGCTGGGAGTCTTCATTTGGGTTATCGTCTTTTGGATTTTTCATTAGGTTATGTTGCGGATCTACATACACACACATGGATGGGTGCGCAGGCTAGCAAGCACTCCAGACTTTTTTTTCTACCGACAGCGTCACCTATTGTTCACCCTATCATGTTATTGTATCGATTTTTTGTGCGATACTGTTATCGTTATTCGGTATTATGGGCAATTCCAGGAGTGCCAAGTTAGGCGCTAGTTAGACGCCGAGATAGAGGTGAGAGCAGCTCGGTAGTTCCGTTTTTGTTATCACCATTTTGAAACACTTGGTTCATGGCATCCGGGGCTCTGAGTCTAGAGAATTCGGCGAGTATCGTGGATTCGTGATATCATCCGTTACATCGTATCTTTCTCATCGCGAAGACAACGAACGAGATATTGCTTATTACTAGTACTACTTCCTAATGCGGTCAGATACTTCCCTCTACAAGCCACGACGACGTCAAGCTGGTCTTACTACGTCCTTGCCTTCAACACACTGCTACTTGTCCAGAACCCCCCTCATACTATTGGAGATACTGCGCAGCCTTTAGAAGAGTCTTCCTGTGAATCACATGCGCACTGCCTCTTTTTCTGCTCCTCATACTCCTCACTCCATTCCTTGTGATAAACCGCCATGTTCCACTCGCGATTGCGGGTCCGTGTTGGACCGTCGATGGACCAGCTTGTTTGTATCACGGACAAGGTGAACAGCGGACAACCGCACACTATATCGTCAGGACTATTCGAAGGCAAAGTGGCCATCAACATCAAAGGTTTCACCAATCCCTCTGGCGAAGTAGTCCCAGCGGATTACTTTGACCGAGAAGACAGGAAGGGAATAACGTGGAGTATTCAAGTTCAGGGTGCGCTTGGCAAACTATTGTTGGCTGTATTTCTGATGGCGGCTGAGTGTCTTATCATCAGGCCGGTTCCTGCAAGAGAATACTGCGGATGATATTATGTTCGGAAACACGTTTGACAAGCGTTTGAAGCTGCCTTGGGGTTCTGGCGTTGCACTCAAGTTCATGAAGTGAGTGTTGTTTTAGCTCCATTCTACAGCTGTGATGTGGCACGCGACGGATCTAATAATATCTTCCAGATACATCGATCCTACTTTGGAGCATGATTTGATGTCGGATACAAAACCGTGGGCGCTTTCGCCGCTGATCGCGACAATGCCACATTTTATGCATGAGAGGATAGATGACGTTCGAGCTTCACCCTTATTGGAAGACAAGCGGTCAAAGTCTATTGACCACTCTTTTCCACCCTCGCATTCCATAGGGGAAGATACATCGCAGTTGCAGTTTGCCATTGCACCCTCACACTTTTGCGGCTCCACAGATTCGTCGTTATCGTCCTTTATATTGTCCCCGACCTCCTCTTTTTCTAATCTCTCGAGCAAGCCCAGCTCGTTGGGCTCCTCGGTAAGGTATTCACTCAAGAAGCCTCTTGAGAAAGCACAGCTGAAGAAGAAAAAAACACCTACTTCTTCTCTGGGTTTACGGACTGCAAGCGATCGTAGGTCGTACTTTAGCAGTCCTGAACATCGTGAAGAAATTGTGTTTGGACCTGAGGTATATCGTATATATAGCCTTGTGATCACTGCATGCTGACGACTCCCTTAGGATCTAATCACGACGGATTTCTGCTATGGATATCTCCAGTTCAATCCGACTCTTGCATTGAGACTGCCAGGTGGTCTCTCATTCGACCTCATGAAGTATTGGGATAGACATCCTGTGAGGTTTGTGTGCTGCAAACGGAGAAAGCCAGACGATAAGGACCGTGGCGACGGGCAGCCGACTGGTGATATATTTTGGATCGTCTCGATCGAGACTGCAGATGAAAGTGACATACATCCTGGACACGATATATAGATTGTTGCTTAAAGTTATTCTATTTCACCTTTGTATGTACATTGGACCATGGTAGAATATTATTATAGGGGTGGTTTTTCCTATTTTGGTCCGTTTACATCATGTGGCCTGCCACTTTGCCACCAGCCTGCTGGTAAGTAGTACCACAGTCCGAGGCGGCAGTAGGCGCAACTTGAACCACATTTGTGGTCACAACAAGATAATGATTCAGATATGTCGTGCAGAAGACGGCGAATCATACCAGGTATGCCCCACCAGAGCGTTTTTGGTGTCTCCGGCTCACTATATCAACAGGTCAATGCTAATTTACGAGACATTGAGAGGTTCGGCTTATGCCTTGGCCAAGCATTGTACAGCGCTAATAGTGGCTTTGCAGGCGAGGAAGCCTCGAGATATTCTTGCACCAGGAGACGGGGGTTGATCAGGACGCTATCTTGGCATACCTTTCGGACGGTACGCGCTTGCGTACCGACAATGTTCGCGAGCTAGTGGGTGCACATGACCAGGCAAGCTCTTCTCTCCCCGTCAAACAACGGAAATGCTCAACTACTGTGTGAGAACAGACTATTTATGTTTTTAACAAGTACTACCTAGATTTCGACTTAAACGATGTGCTACACGAGCTGAGGGTTAGCCCACCATTACAACCTCCGATTGAAGGTGCGTAACTAGAGCCATGTTTTCCACATCTTGGTGTTGACAAGCATAACAGAGTCACTCTCTGCAACGCCTCCATATCGTCCCTCACAACTCGCCGCATCCTACCTCCGCACTGCACGTACTCACCTCGAGCACGTCGTCCATACGGCTGCCACGCTCCACCGGCAACACCAAGCAGCCCGAATTGCATGTAGCAGCCTCGAACTCAATGCGCTCGCTATATCCGACGTTTTCGACGGCATCGCTGTGACGGCCCGCAAGGACCTCGAGCGCCAGGCAGCCCTCCTCGCAGGTCTCGATGCGGATCTGGAAATCATAAGCCGCATCAAGATACACATCGAGTTTATGTCGCCTGCTGTGAGGAATGCGATTGAGAATGGGGAGAGGTCGAGGACGCTCGGGGATTATGTGTCGAATGTGAAGATGAAACAGGTTGCTGAAGCGTGTGGCAGGACGCATGGTATGTACATATTTGGAAGATGCTGGGAGACCCTGTTCTTATGCTATGATGTCCGCGTAGAGGATCTACGAACACAATTTCAAGACGCGGAGAAGTCAGCGGCCAGGCTGACAAGTGGAACTGATGCTGTACGCGTAGTAGTGACGAATACCCAGTCAGTGTTCCTCATTCTGTGTCAGTATGTTCATCTCACTTGCGTATAGAATTCTGGAGGGAGCAGATGCATCATCTCGCCGGGCGCAGGAGATTGTGGAAAAGGCATCGGATATCGCGGCAGCGCTTGAGAGTCCTGCCACGGACCCGGATAGCCTTCTTCGTGGTAGGTCCGCTTCCTGCGAGCAACATCAAGATACTCATGTTTCAGAGCTTAAATATCTTGATGGTGCACTGCGAAGCGAAGTACGAGACATCACGGACGCCAAGGTTTGTCATCAAGTCGATGAAAATGCTCTTACTGATGGTGACGGGTTACAGAACGCATATACCGAGCAATGTATTGGTGTCCTTCGACAAATCAGCGCTTTGAACATCGATATCGTACAGTTACCAACGACGCTTTCTAACTTGCAAACAAAATTCAGGGCTAAGAACAGCTTCTCGCATATCCAGAGGCTTCACAATATGCTCTACGCATATGGCGCCACTGTCGTTGAGATCGTGCGACGGAAGGAGTTTGGTCAGTCGACGCAGTGTTGCGTGACCCCATGCCTAATCTCTTTGATACAGCTCACTTTTTCTATCAGCGCGCGCAAAGTATCTTGGAAGTAATGGCCAAGGTGTCGTAAGTGAAGGCCATCGTCATCCTTACTATTTTATAGTTCCTAACAAGCCTGTAGAGCAAGTGAGCGGAAACGTCGACAAGTGTACAGAGGGGAAGTCCACGGCCAGCTGCCCTTCGACACGAAGGGCATGGATGAGGCTGTACCAGCGATCGACTTCTCTCCTTCTGGTAGCAAAGAGCCGTCGTACTCGTTGAGCAGAGAAGACGTCGATGGTATTATTTTTTGCACTAGCACATCGACTAAGCTCATAGAGGACTTCCAGCGCTACTCCAAGTCCTGAGCGACTTGGAGTCATATGCACGGTCAGGTTCAAACCCTGCGGCGATGGCCTCAGTGCTGGAAGCAAGAACTGCAATGGAGAAGCTCATAGCCAAAATGGACAATCTGGAGGCTGGATTTGACCGTATTGCTGAGCGTTCTTGTGAGTAAAATAAATAAGCAAGTGTATTGCTAGCTAACATCATGCAAGTGCTCTCGTCATCACGATTGTCCTCGTCACGCAGAAGGTGTAAGTCGATATTTTTTTCAACTTTGATACAGGCGCCCACAAATAATCACAGTAACAGAAGCGGACGAACAAGCATTTCAGGAACTTGCTGAGCAACTGCGCGAAACACAAGAAGCTCACGCAAACCAGGAAAAGTCGATACAGCAAGAGCGAACAGCCTTTCAGGCTGAAATACATCGACTCCACAGTGATCTTCAGGGTGTTGAACTCACGTCACACTCAGAGCGGGAACGTGCAGACGTACTGGAGCGCGAGCTGCATCAAGCCAAAGCGCAGATTGAAAGCGAAGTCGCAGCCCGACGCATATTGGAGCGCCGTAACTCGGAGTTGTCGGAAGACCTCGAAAAAGAGCGACAAGCGCGTGTTCTGGCACTCGCTGATGCGACAGAACAGACACGTGCGGTCGAAGTGATGAGGCAGGAGCTGGCACAGGTTCGTTCACAAGCAGAGGAAATGAAAGCGCTGGAAGCTAGGAACGCGGCAAAAGTTGCTCAGCTAGTCGAGGAGCAAGCAACCACTCTACGGAAATTGGAAGAGGCACGTGCTAGAGGGGAGAATCTGGAGACCCAGATTCAAACCGCTCGCACTGAATGCGAGGACGTGAACAAAGCATTGAAGGAGACCAACGTGGAGAAAGACAGATTACTTCGGTTGCAGGCTACCGAACACGATCGCATCATGCGGGATCACATTGCCGAAGCTGATGGCGACCGGGCTGTTCTTGAGCACCAGTTCTCGGAGCTCAGAGCTCAGCTTGAAGATACTGGACGGCAACTGAAGGAGGCACGCTCACACACGGAGTTAACCAACGCAGATGCTATGGGTCTGCGGGAGGAGCTTCAACGGGTCGAGCATGAGCTTCGGGAGGCAAGGCACGTAGAGAGGATCCTCCGAGATGACTTGACAGCCGGACGAGCCTCTCAATCTGACTACGAGCATCGATTGGAAAACAGCGGTCGTTTGGTTGCCCAGATACTTGACGTAGCAATTGCTTTCCGAAACTCCCACTGCAAAGCGCTCTCTCTTGTGCACAACCTCAGCGCTCACCCTAGTTCATCGAAGCAGGCACAGTCCCTAATCGAATCCTCGTTTACGCCCGCACAACGGCATGGGCCGAGTGCTGGTGCACAAGTCGACGAGCCCTCCCCAATTGATCCATCAGATCCTTTGGGTGCCCTAGAATCACTACGTGCCTTCGATCATGATCATTTCTTGGAAGCAGTGGCCAAAACTGGTTCCATTATTCGGAAGTGGCAGAAGCAATGCAAGGAATACCGAGAGCGCGCGAAGGGCAAGATTTCTTTCCGGAATTTCGCCAAAGGCGATTTGGCACTCTTCCTTCCAACTCGGAATTCGATCTCGAAGCCTTGGGCGGCGTTTAATGGTACGTGACTACGTTACTACGAAGATGAAATCTGATCGGCGTCTACTTTTCCTTCATCTCTCAATTGCTTCCTAACGTCTAGTTTCGTTCCCGCATTACTTCCTTTTGGCTACTGGCCATCTCGCTGACCAATTGAAGACAAGAGAATGGATAGTTGCACGGATAACATCCATCACAGAACGTGTTGTCAATAGCAAGGTGCGTATAAAACGGGGTACATTACGCCGCTTGATACTCATGCCCGATTAGGACCCCTCCAGTAATCCATATGGTCTAGGAGATGGTGTAAAGTACTACATGTTGGAAGTGGAGGACTGGACTCAAGCAGGTCAGATGAACAAGCGGAGACCTGTCCCCAGAAAAGTTTCAGCATTATCGGACCCTGAGACGGAACGCCAAACAGGCTCAGATCCACCTGAGCCTCCTCCTAGCAAACCGCCAGCGCCTCCTCAATCTGAATTCGAGAATGTTTTCAGTGTCACGCAGGCGCCCACATCATCGTCCTTCCCCACCAGGGCAAGAGCAAACTCCACGCCAGTTGCTGGTCCTTCTTCGTTGTCTCGGCTGCTTGCTCAAGCCCCATCTGAGCAATTGGAAACTATTGCACCGTCGCGAGATATTTCTCCCCCTGCTACTTCTCCTCCGCCACCACCTGCCCCGTCTTCACCATCGACGCAGCAAGTCGATTTGAATACACATCAGCCTGAGTCACTACCTCACGCTCCGCATATATCATCACCGCTGCGCCCAGGGTCGCGTGCTTCCTCGTCCTCTAGGTTCTCCGCGGCGCGGCTGCCGCGACTTGCATCTGTCACTACTTCGCCCGCTGTC
>LVVM01001796.1:18987-32479 GCA_001882365.1 Rhizopogon vesiculosus
GGCTGCCACCGCTTTAGCGGAACATAGTTTATCCTCTTCTCCACGCGAAACTTCATCCATCGGAGCATCATCGTCATCGTCACAAGATCCGGCATTTGAAGGGAAGAGTATATTCCACCAAAGACTCCGGACGATATCTCACCACGTCCCGCGGCCGTCTCCATTGGCAAGTGATAATCCACCAAGCACACCCGCATCAGCAACTAGTACACTACTTGCCAATTATTTTGCAGTACCTTTCGGGAGAAGAAAGAAGGTCGAGATGCCTGCCCCCGTCGTTGAGGCTGGGCATGATCGCGATCAATCCGGGGCAAGTGAGGTGTCAGCAAGTGACATGCTGAGACGGTTTTAGGTCATAAATAGCTCTGGTTGATTGTGTATTGTCTCATTTGCTGTTAGAATCTTAATTCGTAATCCGGCGGCACACACTCTTGAATCTGACCCTTTCGTACATGTTAGTCTTACGTAGTGATTTTGAAGTTTGGACTCATCTTACTGTCCCCCATGATCTCCATGCAGCTCAGGCTGCGCAAACCGGGGAGATGCACTCTCTAGCTGGTAAGTAATACTAGTTCAATCCAACCCGCCCGACTCGGGTGTCCCTGAGAACCACACGTCAGTCGGAGGAACCCCCGCTGTCCAGCTGGCCAGGATCCGACTCCAGGTAGTATCGTGGTAGTTTCCTGCGCCACTTTACCTATCGAAAACACACAATACGCAAAACTGACTGACTGCTACATACCTAGGGCATCTGGATCTCCGGAAATATTCGGTTGGGGTGCTAGCTCATCAGTGATCGCCGTAGCTCCTCTGAGTCTGAAGTTGTCCCAGTATGTAAGTAGTGTTCGTTCGTTATAGAGTATTATGACGTGGAAGGATGCGACAGGACGCGACTCCGATTGCAACTTGATGAACTGGACAAGTGAAGCGCAAACAGGATAACTTCGGCAAGCGAGCCTGCTTTCGTTATACTTCAAGCTTCAAGAATTGATTTACACCTCCGTCTGTCGCAGGTCTGTTGCTAAAAATGTCAAGTTTAATTCTTAGGCAAGACGCGGGGTAAGATTGGAAGCATCTCGAGGCACCAGGGCTACATAGTGCTGGGAATGTTGGATGAATATTTTGGCCGCGACCCGGATAGTGACGGTATATTACCGGGTCCTCTTCCATTTTGCCATCTTGATGGTGGAGAAGATACACAAAACCAGCATTGGACAGCGGGGTACCGTACCTCAGGAGAATCTATCGTCACCTGCCCAACCATATCCGGCCGACTAGCTCGTATAATGCGCATATAACCCATCTCAGCATGCTGCCTGCTTTTCATGATCCTGCTCCCTTTTTCCATCTAACATAATGGGTGTCCCTGCTGCTACTGCCAACAATCAGGACGCTTCATTCGCGCATCTCATCGATCAACGGAGGAAGTGGTACAATAACAGGCGGTAAACAGAAATTGTCTGAATTCGCCTGCTTGTGCACTAATGTAAGTGTTTGATATAGAATCATTACTCTCAACGCCTGGATTGTACTACTGTGCGTTCCTTTCTACTTTATGTCACCCTTCTGCTGAACATCTTTTCTTTAAGTCTCATCTCTTCCTCGACGAATGGTTATGATGGTAGTATGATGAATGGACTGCAGTCTCTTCCTCAATGGGAGGTCGCCTTTGACAACCCTTCTGGCAGTAAACTTGGTCTCTTGAATGCCATTCAGGTAACCGTGGTTTTCTGATCATTTTTGTTCACCATTAAACGTGCATAGAATATTGGTGCCCTAGCTGGTTATCCATTTGCCCCTTATATGTCTGACGGAATCGGACGACGTAGAACCGTCTTTTTCGGTGCAGTAATCATGTGTATCGCCACTGCTCTACAGACCGCAGCTCAGTCAGTCGGCATGTTCATTGGCGCTCGATTCCTTATTGGTTTTGGTCTTACTTTCGCCGGTCAGTACAGGCCGCTTTATGCCATACCAGTCAATCAACTGACATGATATCTTTAGCTAACGCCGCACCTATGTTGGTTACCGAAATATCATATCCAACATACCGCGCTCCCCTGACCTCCTTGTATAACTCCCTTTGGTACTCTGGATCGATCGTGTAAGTGTCTGATCACGCGAGCAGTATGTTCAACGGATCTTAGTACTAGATATTATTAGTGCTGCCTGGACAACCTATGGCTCTTTCAAGATCAACAGCACATGGGCATGGCGTCTGCCTTCTCTCCTCCAGGGCATCCCGTCCGTCCTGCAGGTTGCTCTGGTCCTATTCGCGCCAGAGTCACCTCGTTGGTTGATCAAAAAGGGTCGTGACGCTGAGGCTCTGAAGACTCTTGCCTACTACCATGCCGATGGTGATGAGTGAGTCGTGTTATTTTGATCGTATTTCTTGACTTGAGGCGCTTCCCGCAGACAAGATCCTTTGGTTTTGTACGAGTTCGGGGAAATCAAGGCTGCTATCGAGTATGACCGCACTGGTGAATCTCTTTTTACCTTCTCCAATGTGCATTTTTATATATACATATAACCTCTAGTCGCTGCAAATGTCGGTTGGAAGTCACTTGTTGCCACTCCCGGCAACAGGAAGCGTATGCGCATTATACTCGCTCTTGCATTCTTCTCTCAATGGTCTGGGAATGGTCTTGTGTCGTACTATCTCAACAAGGTTTTCGACCAGATAGGTATCACTGGCTCAAGCACTCAGCTGTTGATCAACGGTATCCTGCAAATCTGGAACTTGGCATGGGCCACTTGCGCCGCATTCATGGTCAACAGACTCGGTCGTCGCTTCTTGTTCTTAGTCTCGGCGTCTATGATGACGCTATTCTATATGGCACAAGCTATCTGCTTCGCCGAGTACGCCGAGCATGGCAACCCCGCTTCCGGCCACGCTGTCATTGCGTTTATCTTCCTCTTTTACGCCGCATACGACATTGCCTTCACTCCTCTCATTGTCTCCTACACCGTTGAAATTCTTCCTTACAACATCCGTGCGAAGGGCTTCAACGTTTTCAACTTCGTCATCTCCGCTGCGCTCATTTTTAACCAGTATGTGAACCCAATCGCACTTGATGCCATGTCGTGGAAGTACTACGTAAGTTCTAGACACGAAATTTGCCCCGTTTTTTTTCTTATCGGTCATGTTTAGATCGTATACGTCTGCTGGCTCGCTGTCGAGTTCATCTTCCTGTGGTTCTTCCTCGTTGAGACTAAGAACCGGACTCTCGAGGAAACCGCCGCCCTCTTCGATGGTGAGGACGCCCTGGAACAGATCGCCCAGAGGGGAGAGGTTGCACACGAAGTGTACGAGCACACGTCAGAGGAGAAGCGATCCTCCGGCGAGGCGTCGGGGGCTTGATTTTTCATATGGTATTAATTTCACGTATATTCCACTGCTGCCTGAGGGGGTTTGTGCACGTGTGTCAGCGATGACACCTATGCCTTACGATACGAATACGATCTTTATTGAACGAATCTCCGTGCCTGTGGGCTGTTCTGGGCCTTGTTTGCAAGACCTATGTGCTAGTATGTGATCCTTGCCGTGTGGACCTCTGATTCTTCTGTCCATCATAAGATGGACAGATGCGCACTACCTCGTACCTGCAGACCAAAAATAAACAGACCAAATCTCAAAACTTTAGTCGCCGCAAGGCAATTTGATATCGCAAGTATATGTACAGGATTTCATAAGTCAATGTAAAATACGACAGCGTTTACTGTGACAATCAGAAGACAGAAATAGAAAAAATACGGAGTATCTGGCAGAATTCGGCGAAGAAGCATTACGAAGAGCATACGGAATGAGCTGCGGGCATAAAGCCAATAGCACACGAGGGTCGGAGTATCGCGATACAGAACGTGATGGACAGACGGGAAAGGCACCGTGAGTGGGTTAGTCCAAGGAGTAAATAGATATGTAAGAATTGTAACATGGTGTACTGACGATGAATTTTCCCTCTACACTCCCAGAAACTGTCCGTACAGCCGTGCTGCTGCTCGCGCGATTCAACCACCTTGTACACCACAGCTCAATGACCGCCTTCACAATATGCCTTGTCGCCAAAGTACCGCACAACTACAACCAGCACAAAACAAACAGAATGATAAGAGGGAACGTCAACGACTAGAGTGTGAGTGTAGGCACGGCTAGCCCAGCTTATCTCAGCCCCCAATCTTGGGGTCACCCTTTCTCCTCTGCTTGCGTGGTGGCGTTACTGGCCGACCCATATTCATTCCTCCGTATGGATACTTGGCCTTCTTCTCAGCAGGCTTCAAGATCTGGGGATCGACGTCAATCGGGGTCAGAGAACAGAACAGTAGCTCGTGTCATGTCATACCTGGAAGGAGCATAATAGAGTTTCGTCCACACTCATCATCGCACCCGCGTTATCGAACTCTCCGCAGTAATTAGGCGCCGAGAATAATGTGACCAAATGCCGCTTTGCGAAAAATTCATACCCGTCCTCCACAACCTAATTCCTCAGGGTGAGTTATCAACACAACGCTTGGGGCCCGTATAGATGCCGTCCACAATTCGCAGCATACCTGATGAGCCCTACAGATGAGGTCCATGTCGTGTTTCTGCAAAAATCTGGAAACCACGTCGGGTCCGAATGTGAAGGATACCCCTCGGTCATTCTCTGACCATCCGGTGATATCCTTGTCGGGATCTGACCATAGTAGGTCACATAGCAAGCCTTAGGATGGGGTAAGATACTCGAGCTCAAACAAGATGCACAGCAGGCCTACCTGTGTCAGGCACATCCGTGGGTCTCATCACTCTCCGTATTTGCTCCATGGATTGGAGATCAGGGCTGAGGCCCCCGTGCATCGTAAAGATCTTTTCATCAATGATAGCAGCTATAGGGAGACAATTAAAGCAATCCGTAAATGTCTTCCACAGCTTGATATTGTAGCGCCGTTTGCCTGTCCAAATGTCAGAACGAGCATCTTCAAGGAATGCAAACGCAACGCACATTCATCGTAGAAGCCATAGATTCTGTTTATACTTGCACACTCGTGGTTGCCCCGGAGGATGAAAAAGTTTTCGGGGTACTTGATCTTGTAAGCGAGGAGGAGACAGATAGTCTCCAGTGATTGCTTCCCCCGATCGACATAGTCGCCGAGGAAAAGATAGTTTGCTTCTGGTGGAAAGCCGCCATACTCGAAAAGCCGAAGCAGGTCATAATATTGGCCGTGGATGTCGCCTAGCCGAGGTTGGGCGCCGAATGAGTCACAACGATACGAGCCACAAGAACTGCGCGCTACTCACCGCAAATCTTTATGGGGGCCTCTAATTCAAGCAATATCGGTTGATTTATGAATATCTCGCGTGCTTTTGTGCAGAGATATTTGATCTCGTACTCCTGTAGTTGAACGGGCTTGCCCGGGCGGTTGCCTCGCACTGGATGCAAAAAGTTTGAGTTAACGCCTGCTTTGTAGCATATTACGTGCGGCCCATTGGAAGAAATGAATAGGTGATTGAGAGCGCTGGTGTGGGCGTGTGCACTCCAATTTTTTTTTAAATGGGCAAGGTTGCGGCTTGCTGTAGTGCTCACGCGGCCCCACGTCTCACGCACGCCAGGTGACCGCACACCACGTTGCAACTACCCGACCCTAAAACGTTGCTTTCCTTCCACCCCGCCTGCGCCTCAAGGACCCAAATCTGCGAGCCAAGGAGCCTAAGAGTGAGAGTGCGAGCCACTCACCCTCCAACAAGCGGTCAATGACCGAGTCCAGATCGATCTCTGTCTGCGAATCTGCCATGACTAGCCTTCTAACTGGATGTGCTCAGTGCGTCGAGCTTGAGTACGATGGTATGAGGAGAAAAAAAGGGAGAAATGGTCGCAGGAAGGGAGATCGTTAGCTTGGGTTGTAGGCTTGATTTTTGAAGGAGTTTTTTTTGGGGAGAGTTGGTGAGATTTGTAGACGTACAGTCGTTGTGCTGACGTTGGCTGCCAGAACCGGGGTAAAGGAAGAAAAAGGGATAATATCGATGAGGGAAAGGATTTCAAGATAACAAGTTGACAACTGGATGAGCAGATCGGTCTCAAAGCAAAATCCGAACTCAGCTCAAACCCGTGAGAAATTATTTCTCTTAACTCCTCACGTTCCAAGCCAAAAAAAAAATTAATGCAAATCCCGTCTTGTCTCTGATTGTAATACAACAGGCGCTATAGTTTGTAACATACCTAGATACTAACAACAGAAGGTAGGTAATACAAAGAAAATGCAATCTAAAATCAACACCGGTTACAACACCATCCCTACAGAGGACTGATGATGCGATGGTCCTGCTCTATTACCATTCTCTTCTTGTGCTGGTCGATTTCTTCTCCGTCGACGCCTTTAGAGCCCGTTAACAGGCAACGACACTGAATAACAAAAATGACGTACCTCGGGAACATTGGCCCTTTGGGCATCACACGTTGATCGAGGTCAAGCGCGATATTCGTGCCCGCATGGAAACCCTGCGCACACCATCAACCTCTGTAACCGCCTCCTCGCAGTAAGAACGCACCTCGATCCACTCCACAACAGCAGGTACATCTGCTGCCTGTAACAGAAACTGCTCCCCCTCCAACCGCACCCTTATCACATTCTTCCGCTTGAGATAATCATTCCCGAGCCCACTCTCCGCGTGTTGAAGGGTATAAGCACGAACCAACTCCCCCTTGCTAGGCTTTTGTATCTCCCCGCTCCGCAATTGCATCCTCGATGAAAGGAAACTGAGGCGTGATGTAGCTCGCGGCGTCCTGGATCTCGCCTGCGGCGTGTCCTCGTGTGAAGTCGAGCTAGACAAAGAATTACGACGACTCGTAGGCTCGCTCACTGGGAGCAGCTCGAGACCTCCGTTCGTACCAGATTGACTGGTAGATGGCGCACCCCTCCCACGCGAGTGCGGCCCGATCGATGAGCCGCCATTCCGCCACGGTGCCAAGAAACTGGTCCCCGACATCCGCCTATTGGCTCGCGACATCGAAGGCGTGACGGACCGACTAGTAGCCCTCGATGATTGTGATACACTCCGCTCCATATGTGGCGTAAGAGGCGGTGAGCTTGTCGGGGAGGCAACCGCTTGCTCAGCCTCGATTTTCGAAGGCGCCGCTGGGCCTTCATCCGGCTTCCGCCTGGGCGCGTGATATCCACTACACAAATCACCCACGCCAACACGCCTCTCCCACCACTCGCCAATGATGCCTGCCCCGCTCGCACCGGGAGGACATTTGTACACGCGCATTGTTGTCCCTTCAAGCTCGCAGAACACACGTCGCCATTTCCTGTCTTTTGCCTGAACACCGGGAGAGGTAAATTCCATTTTGAGAGGCATAATAGCAGTGAGGTACAGCGAATTGCTGTATGACGGTAAACGCTCGCGACCTTCATCCTCACGGGACAGGATTGGAGGTGTACTCTTCTGCGGGCGCGGATCAAAGGAAGGGTACGGAGGTGGGTCCGTCGCAGAGGTGAAAGTAGGCATGGACGTGCGTCGCAAAAGCTTTCCAAGGATTCGGTCGGTATCATCACTCTCGACCGTGTCGACCGTGTTCGCTGATACGGAGGGAGCATTCGAATGCACCGTATCGCGCGACTTTTTGGGTGTTAGTCGCAAGTCCCTCCGAGACACACTCAGGTCGATCATACTGCGTGATGGCGCGCGGTAGAGACTGGGTTCGCGGCTGAGCTGCCTGGGAGACGGTGTGCCATTAATCTCCAATGAAGTCATCGGTGATATGCGTCGTCGAACATGGAAAGAGTCTGCAAAAGACGTCTGGCGAGAGAAGGGTTTAGGTGTAGAGGCACCCTGGCTCGGAGCCGCGTCGTTGAGCTCGCCGAATATCTTGGACGAGGAGTCATCACGGGGAGTGGAAGTAGCTCCAGCTGCTGAATATGGCGAGAGCGACGGTCCAGAGGAAGGACCTGCGACTGGAGGAGTCATGTCGATGAATTGGCTCTGGCAATCTCGCAGTGGAGAATGAGATAGATGATAACCCATACCCGAGCTCCTCATCTCCTCCCCGTCCCCATCCTCATCACTCTGGTAATCCAAATCATCGTTTCTCAATCTCTCATCTCTATCACAATCATTGTCATCTTCCGCATCATCCTCGTCCTCGTCCTCAGCAGCAGAGTCTGGTTCTGGATGATCGGGCCGTCCATGAACAGACAATGATGGCATATGGCGGAGACGCACAATTGGAGGCACAGCGGTATCTGGAGCAGGAGTAGGTACATGTAAAGTTGGAAGTCTCAAGATCGGCATAGGCTGCCTTGAAATAATGGAAGGAGAAAGACGGAGACCGCGCTCAGTGGCAACACGGAATGGCGGTGGCAGGGGCATGGTCAATTGTGTTTCGGGCGAACGCCGCCCTTGAATGGTAGACGACGAGGTGGCTAGTGAAGCTGAAAGAGTGGGTGCAACGGGTGCTTGAGAAGATTCTGGTTCTACGGGTCGTGGCGTTTGGGGAGACTCATCTGGGACAGGAGATGTGTCTTGCAAGACTACGTGATGCAAGATGTTACTCGGAGTCGCTGAGCGTGACAAGGGGTCATTTTTTGACCGTGCAAGGCGGTCAGTCGAGGCACTTGACAATAAGAACAAAGGTGCTGGAGCAAGGACATTTCCATCATCCAGGGGAGGCTGGAGAGCAGCGAACTCCGAAGGGGTGGTCTCTCGTATAAATAAGGGAGCAGGGCCATGTGCTGCAAACACTGGGCTCGCAGAGGATTGCGTGAGACCGTCCCAAGCCGAGTAGCGCCTTGATTGGCGGGTGGGGCTATTGCTGGAGGATGAATCATCCGTGTCCGTCGGAAAGGAAGCATGGTCTAACCGAAAGCCAGCAAGAGAATTTGACATGGCAGGCTTTCGGAGAAGGTCGGGAGAGGGAGAGAGTGGGCGGGTGTTAGTTAACATGTTATCTTTTGAATTCCTAGCCGCCAAACGTGTGCGCCAGTTCAGTTTCTTGAGAAGCTGTGTTGCACGAGCCTGGAACATTGTAATTCATATTTGAACCAACATGAGACAAAGACAAGAAGTCACCTGAAAGGTCGCAGGTTGTGAACGAGGCCGCTCCATGGTGGGGGTCGGAAAGAAAGGAGAGACTGGACGTGTAAGCGCGCCACTTATCTCAATTGGCACGTAGGGTTCTCGACAACCGAGTACGAATTGAGTTTAGCCAGCTGTCAGATAGCCAGCCTGAGTGAGCTGAGTCCTGACCGCATGGTAATCGGGAGAACTGACCTGAGGACTCAAACACTCGTCTAACTAGTAGAAAAGAAATGAGAGGGTGGTAGAGTTGTGTGACACGGCAAACACGGCTCCATGGTGCTAAGTAAGTCGGTCTAAAGTTATGACATGGCTATTTGTCTCCCCGTTCTTTCGGGCGTGGTAATTCTCCTTTCTTTTAGCGCTTCCTGTCTTTTTTTATCGGACGCCTTCTCCGTAGTACATCGCCATAAGGAACTACCCCACTCGCCACTGTCGCCACTGTCTCACCGGGTGACTGAGACTCAGCTGACGTCACAACATATACATCGGGCAAGCCTCGGTCGAATTCGAGACCAGGGAACACTCCCTACCACCCAATGTGATTGTGAATCTTGCCAAGGTGCACTGCGGCGGTTACTACCCACAGCCATGTTATCCTCGAGGAATGCCCTCGGATATACGTGGCAATCCCTCTGGACCAATCATGTTTCCCAGGACGCAAGATCATCTGATCCTTTCCGTAGTCGTAAGAAAGCCTTAGAATAAACTTCGAGCAATATTCCCAAGCAACCACCCTCACGCATCGATTAGGAATCGGGATGCTTTCATCTTCCCAGATCAATCAACTTTGATACAGAAGGAATAACTCTATTGCGTCTGCCTATGGGAGAGTAGCATGTCAGAGACGAGAGAGAGAATCCGAATTTCGTACACTCAGGAGTCTATGAATCAAATTGTAGTGTACTTGGTTCATGGGGCAGCCTTGGTGCCTGTGCTGGGCGGTCACTTTTAGGAATGTCTGATCCGTTTAGATGGGACCTCACAAGAAAGGTCGGTTCGTATTTGATGGAAGGTCTCGAAAGGTCATTCTAGAGGCTAGCCTGTTGCGGCGATGGCCGGGACGGTGGCGGTTCGCCAGCATTCCGGGAGCCGTTCGTCTCACCCTGTAGAAGAAGGAGGACAGTCGTTCTTTCTACGCACTGCTCACCTTTGACAAGTGTGTATAATAAATAAATTTAGCGATTAGCTTCCAAAATCTTACGACAAGTGGTCGCGTCGGAACGCGACCTCCTCTCTATCACGTGGACAGGGACAAAATGACCTGATGTCAGTGATCAGTCCTGCCGTCGGATACAACATGTCGATCGCTGAACGTCGAGCCTACAAAAGCTCTATGCACTCCATTCCTCCATGTTATCTGCGTTCTTCTCAGTCCTTGTATTCTTACTTCAGCATCCCTTCTTGCGATGAGCACCGATTTGGTCCCTGCAACTTATTACACCGATGGACGCCAAGAGGCACGCGTCGAGAACTACACCAAGTTCTGGCAAAAGGATCTTGGCAAGGAGGGCGAAGCAGATAATCAGAACCGTGTCGAGAGCTACACTGACGTCGTAAACGGTATTTCATCACTTTTTCTTTTCCTTCTGAATAGTGCTGAATGACAGGAATACAGGCTACTACGATGGCGCCACAGAATTGTACGAGTATGGCTGGGCGCAGTCCTTCCACTTCTCGCGATTCTATAAAGGCGAAGCTTTCGCAGCCTCCTTGGCCCGCCATGAGCACTACCTCGCAGCACAAATGTCCCTTCGCCCTGGCATGCGCGTACTGGACGTAGGGTGCGGCGTCGGTGGTCCTGCACGCGAGATCGCACGCTTCGCCGACGTCACCATCGTTGGCTTGAATAACAACGATTTCCAGATTCAGCGTGCTCGGAAGTACACTAAAATGGCGGGTCTTGATGGTCAAGTGACCTTTGCCAAGGGCGATTTTATGAACCTCGCGGAACAATTTGGCGCGAACTCGTTCGATGCTGGTAGGTGCTTTCTGCAATCTTGTGAGACACTATTGATCGAGTACCGTTGAAATTAGTGTACGCCATTGAAGCCACTGTCCACGCACCTGCGTGGGAAGGAGTATATGGCGAAATAATGAAGGTTCTGAAGCCTGGAGGAGTGGTATACTTATTTTCGATTTGCATGTTTAATATACTGACATTGTCTTGCAGTTTGGCGTCTACGAGTGGTGCATGACTGACGCTTGGGATCCGTCCATCCCTGCGCACAAGGAACTTGCACACGCGATCGAGTTTGGCAACGGCATCCCAGAGATGCGTCCCTTGAAGCAAGCCCGCGAAGCCATGGTCAAAGTCGGCTTCGCTATTGAGCATGAGGAAGATCTCGCCGAACGCCCTGACGTAGTTCCATGGTATTACCCGCTCGAAGGCGATATTTGGAAAGCCCAGACTGCCTGGGATTACTTCACTGTGTGGCGGATGAGCTGGAGCGGCAAGCTCGTTTCGCACACCGCAATCAGATTCATGGAAGGGCTTGGTCTTCTGCCTAAGGGCACTTACGACGTTGGCGAATCCCTGAAGGTCGCTGCCGATGCGCTTGTGAGGGGTGGCCAGAGCAAAGTGAGTGGAGCATGTTTCGCAAGATTTGACCAGGGGCTGACGATCCATCCGAAGCTCTTCACGCCTATGTATCTCGCAATTTGCCGCAAGCCCGCGCTGTCTGAGTGAAAGCTATCATTGTATACCCGCCTCGCTGGATAACGCTACATATACGTGTAAACACTGTTGCTAATATCTAAATAATTTCATTCGGCACGACCTTGGGCTCGAGCCTGTATTCATGACAAGTGGTCACACAAGTGCGACGCATTCCTGATTCCTCGAGGTTAGGAAATGATTTCCAGGCGTTGACGAATGAGAACATGAACCTGCTGCAGGACTCGAAGCACCGACATCTCACAAGACGACGACCCCCTCACTACTCTTAGTTTATGGATCATCCTACTATTATGAGCCCTTGTCAAGGACTTGTTCTTTGATTGGACATGCCATATTATCCACCTCCAAACTCTCGTTGGAGTTTTTTGAGTTCTATCGTGGCGTCTGGCTGGGCATTGCCTGAAAAGTGTATATAAAGAGACGAATCATCCTCGAACCCAAACGGTATGTTCACAGTCTCCGGATCAACCCCAAACCCGACGAGCACGTTGGTAGAAACGTCGACCCGCACAGCAGAAAAGGTGCAGCACGCAAAAAGCGATATCTTTCAAACGGACTCTTTGGTCTCTCTTTGGCAACAGCGACTAGATGGTAACCACCGACGTGGGGATGGCGAAGTACCATCAAGGCCACTCCACGACAGAGCTTTGAGACCAATCCGAAGGCGAAAAGGTCGCGTAAATCGAGATCGAGAGCGACTTCTCGCCAAAGTTCAGGAGGTAACACTGCACATCTGATGTCTGATATATCGTCAACTCCTCCCCGTGACTTCTCGTGATCGGTATGCCGCTTTCCACCTCTTCGACCCTTGCCACTTCTTTCCTCCTCAAGCTGCGGCGGGTCCCACGGACCGCTAACCTCCATAGCGAGTACAAAGAGTGCTGGATCGATACGAAAACCAAGTCGAGCGAGAGCAGTGATTCCTGGCGTCGAAGGAGAATCTGCGGGGAGTGGCGGTAAAAATTGGAGGAGCAAATGCAAAGTTGGCCATGGAGAATGCAGTCGACCATTCTTCATCCGTGAGTTGCTCATGGTTAGATACAAGCGTGAGTCCATGGATTGTACAAACGATTTCTTGCCTTAGGCGTGCCAAGCACTGCCCAACCATTGTCTCTAAAATGTGACACGGACGTCCTCGGCTGGAGACAACAAGTCACTGACGGAGAGCAGGTCGCTCAAAGCAATGTCAGTGCCCATGCACACCATAGATAGGTACATCGCGAGGTCAGGATTGTGGACAACCGGGGGTGCTGGCCAATTGTACCTGTGTTGAGGGGGGCACTCCGGCGCGCAAATCACGCTTTCATCACTGCCATACGTTTGGAAGGTGTTCCAAGGAGAAAAATGGTCTTCCGTTTATGTGGAAGATATTGCGACCAAGGTCAACCTCGTAGATCCATTCTATGAAGAAATCGGTTTGTGGTCGCTCCAGAGATAGTTTGAATCCAGCGTCATCGTCGTCATCATCATCATCGATCGAATCCTCTCCTGCAAGACTCTTGGAGATGCCAAGATGAGCTTATGTAGTCGTAAGACATCGGTGAAGTCAAGCATGTATTGTATTCTATCTCGTATGTTTCTCAAGTTCTCCGTCTGAACACCAGGGGAAGGCGAGTCGGTCTAAGCCGTCATCAGCATGTCATCTTTCAGAAACAAAAATTGAGCGTACGCTAATGCAAGGACACTTTTTGCGTCGAGGACTCTCGCCTTACGTTGTTCAAATGATTCCCCTGCAAACTGCGGTTCGTCCTTGATCGAAACAG
>LVVM01001801.1:6414-38178 GCA_001882365.1 Rhizopogon vesiculosus
CCTCAGAAGCGAGATCATCACCAAGTCTTGAGTCTACGTGCTGCGAGGGGTATATTGATTGTAACTCTGAGTGCTGTGGGGGGCTTCTTGATTGCACTGGTCTAGTAGAGAGCGAGGGTGAGAGTGAGGGTCAGGGGGACCAGGATTCTAGAGGGAAATCTCCAATCATCACACATCGAAACTCGACTAGATGATTCTTGAGGACGTTGAATAATGGGACGGAACTTCGTATGGTGTGCTATTCTAGGTCACTCTGTCCAAACTCTGTTGTATCCAGTCTCGCTCAAAATTACGACATCCGTCACCTGGATGCCCCGTATCTCTGCATACAGTATCAGATATTCTAATAATAATCATGAATCGCATCTGCCACACAGTTTCCTGGGCTTATCATGTCAATGCGATGTGCAATGGCGTACGAGGTAGTCGCACTTGAAGATTTTCATAGGGTGTTCGGGTCAACTACAGGTTAGTGGTGAAAGATAATAGTCCCTTCAACTGAGGCGACCTTTCGCAGAATTATCGAGTGTATCTATAGGAGGACAGGTAGTGAATGTTTCCGATGAGTTCTTTGCTGAGGCATACCAGCTCCTGCTGGTCGAGGTTAGTGCTATCCTCAGTTATCCGATGTCTAGACTCGATATGGAAGGTTACAGCCGCCCGCAAGCCTCGCTAAGCAGTATGGACCAAACGGGGAGCTATATAGTGGATGGGAAACACGTCGACACAACCCAACGTATGACTGGTGGGTACCTTATCGTGCAAACTTGCCTATTTCACAAGAAAACGAAAATCTGCACAGGTGTACTATCAGACTAGGAACGACAGGGACGATTACCGGTTTTGACATCGATACAGCTCATTTCAATGGTCTGTCCTTGTCACTGAATAGAGGGGCAACGGCCTAATGGCATATTGCATTATATAGGCAATGAAGCACCAGAGGCTTCCGTTGACGTTGCGTATGAATTTCCGTCCGACGTATGTATGATTTGCGCGTCTCATCTGTAGATACAAAGCTGACTTGCGTCTGAGTGGAAAGAAATTCTTCCTAAAGTGCGCCTGGAACCGTCACGCCGACATCTTTACAAGATACCTGCTACCGGACGAACCACTTATGTCAGACTTAGAATTTACCCAGACGGGGGGATTGTAAGTGCCCACTCACAGAGGCGCTTTAGATGATTCATACTTTGCAGGCCCGTTTTCGCATTTATGGACATGTCGTGCCCGTCTTTCCTGCAAATCCTGTGGAACCCTTTGACCTTGCGCACATATTTTCTGGCGGTAAGGTCGTCGCTACATCCGACGACCACTTTGGGTCAAGCTCAAACCTTCTTCTTCCGGGGCGAGGTCAGTTGACACTGGATCTTCGAATGATGTCGAGGTTTCTTATAGAACGCAGGGATAGATATGGGGGACGGATGGGAAACCAAAAGAAGCCACGCTAAGGATCATCGGGACTGGGTCACTATTAAATTGTACGTTTTCTGATCCCTTCCATACTATCAAATTTCATCCGCTCTCGAAGGGGTGCTCCTGGATATCTGACAACGGCGATCATTGATACCATCCATTTCAAAGGCAACTTCCCAGAAAGTTGTGACATTCGTGGCATTTGCAGTCGAGAACAAGAGCCAGATGTAAATAACGGTGGCTGGAAGATGATTCTGTCTCCTGTCAAATTGGGTCCCAACCTCATGCATTTCTTCCAGTTGAACAGTCCCTGCGAACAGTATACACACGTTAAGGTATCAATCTATCCTGACGGCGGTATCAAGCGGGTCAGGATAATAGGTACATTGGCGGTGAAAACTGATCCAGACGCGAAGGAAACTACAGCGCAGGAAGACAGAGAACGCCACGATATTATAGTCGAGGAGGGCTGGGAGATTCTTGAAGGCATTGAAGATGTAGACTATGTACGCATCTAAGTTACTTCGTGGTTCTGTTACATGTTTTACCAACATTGGAGTTGGCTTCAATGCCATTTTGCGTTCGTGTCATACATTGATCAGCGACATAACGCGCACACATGTTCGTTAAATGACCGCATCCTTCGGCACCAGTGATCATGCCACAAAGCTCCTCTCCTCGGGGAGTCGGGGACATGAAGTGCTACGCCATTTCATGATTTGGATACGGTGACGTCGATGGTATTAATTGTTACACGTATGCTATGACGCCAGAACCCCAAACATTCTCTACAAATTCGATGCCCCCCGCCTGTCTACTTCCCCTCAGATTCTGAGTCAGATCACCAGTTTCAATAAAACCATGAACATAATTCACAAAGCCAAGGACACACTCGCTGGGAATGCTGGCTTCCAGCAAACAGACACAGCGGACTTGAGAGGAAGGGTCAGTTACATCACGCTTGCATGTCCTGCCATTTTCAATATCAATCATGTTTTACCTCCAGACAGTTCTTGTTACGGGGGGCACGCTTGGCATTGGGTTTGAAGTTGCCAAAGCTTTTGCCGAATCTCGTGCTCGTGTTCTGCTCCTCTCTCGCAAGGTCGAACACGGAGACGATGCGGTCTCTCAGATCAAAAAGCTGGTCTCTGAAGGCTCAGATGTCCACTTCGTGGAGTGCGACCTGGGAAACCTTGCCACTGTAAAGCAAGTCGCGGATAAGATCGGTCGTGAGGAAGATCGGCTCGACATTGTATGTTGATGCCTGTGGATGCATGTCTGTTGCTTACCATTTGTCAAGGTTGTCGCAGACGCTGGAGTCGGAGTCAATGCGTTCGCACTGTCTTTGGACGGCATCGATCGCCACTTCGCCGTGAACCATCTCGGGCACTTCCTCCTTATCAATAGGCTCCTTCCTCTCATCCGCAGCACCTCCAAAATGCCATCCACTCCTCCTCCACGGATCGTGTGCATTGCTTCAGAACTCCATCGTCAAGCCCCTTCATCCACTCGGTTTGCAACGAAAGATGAAGTGATGGAGCAAGGTTCGGCTGACATGAGCGGGCTGTCGCTCTACGCTCGAACCAAGCTTGCCAACATCCTATTCACCAAGTTCACTCTTGTCGAGCGGGCTATTCGACCATCCGGGGATCGCATCTATGTCCTCGCCACACATCCTGGAGCCGTGCACACTGGACAGCAGGATCAGTTTAAGGAAGCATATGGCCAACTGTTTGGTCAACTCCTGAAGGCTGTGACAGTTCCCTTCATGCGCAACCCCGAGCAAGGAAGCTTGAGTACGCTTTGGGCAGCTACAAGCGATGAGGTCGAGAAGAACGGTTGGCAGGGATGCTACTTTACCGATCCAGGACAACTTGGGAAGGAATCAAATCAGGCTCACGATGCGCAGCTAGGAGAGAACCTGCACAATCTCAGCGAGCAACTAGTGAGAGAAAAGCTTGGGCCGGATGGATTACTCCCTTGGCACTAGAATAATTTATTAGTAGTCATTAGTGGATAGATGGCACGCATCCATTTGTTCCAGTGCACCATTTCAGTGGGTCTGATAAATGTTCAACATCTATCGACTTACATATAATATACAACACCGATGTGACAGAAATGTATGATATAGGACTGGTATGGATGAGAGAATGCCTGAGCTTTGAGGATGCGCTCCGCGGGAAGGTGTCGACTACGTGTGATTGATTTCGTAAGGGTGTCGGACAAGTTCGTCGTACAAGTCTGGAGGGAGGTCACGAACAAGAGTTACTGCAATACCTATGACAGGAACTGCTTCCAGGGGTGGGAACGTTCGCAGTAAGCGCATCGGGCTATAGTCAGCGTAAGCAATGGTCACAAGGACAGAACTATTGGTGTGACCTTGATGATGTCATTACTTCATCTCGCATGAGAAGCAGCTGAGCAATAACGCATAGGACGTTAAGATGAACGCCAAATGCGAGGAGGAAGTCCCATAGTTGAAGCACTTGGTCAAGAGGTGGCGTGCATGCACAAAGCGTCAGGACAGCTATGAAGTAGTGGTTGTCAACCACCGAATGATGCTCATAACTGGAGGACAAACATGGAAAGGCATATATTTCAGCGGAAAGATTTTTCATTCGCAGATATGCAAATAGCTCCGGGTCCACGATCTTCAGGCATCTGTCGAGGAGCTATGGGAGAATTAGTAAAACTCATGAAAGCAACAGGAGAAGTAAAACAGCCACCTTAAGACCACGGTGCACTCCTTCGAGAGTGGGTTGAACATATAGTGGGCAGCACTCTTCGATGAACTTGGCGAAGCAGAAGAAAGCTTCCAGTTCTGAAGGCATAGTGTACAGGAACGGCGCAGCCAGTACATTCATCCCTTGAACGTATGTAAAGCCGAGTTGCTGGGTCTCTTGCCGGTCTGCAAGGGTCGTTGACCCCTTGTTGTGTCATGGTGAGGGCAGTTGGACTCACCATGGCTGCGCCATACAAAAGCATCCAACAGCCGAACCAACATATCTTCTCGTACACGTTCCTTGAACCCTTTATCTGTTGCCAGAGTCCTATAGGATGCGTGGGCACAATGGTCGAAAACACTGTCGGGGTGCTTGATGTAACGTACCTGAATGTATCATTCCTGATTTTCTCTCGAACCTCGCAAGGGCCCCGAGCAACGTATTCCAGGAATGTCCCTGCTGATATATCATCAACACGCAACAAGATTTTCCATATCCGAGGACGAAGGGTAGGATCCTGTAACGAAATATTATTTGGGATAGCTCAGGTTGGAGAATATTGCAGGACATACAGCGGCTGAAGGTATGCCCTCGACCAGGATCATCCGACGCAGTTTCTTGGTGCCTTCATCAACATCACCAGATCTTTTCGACTTTGATGATCTGGGCTGATTCAGGATCTTGTTGAATGAATGTGCAGTCGCGGCCGATGATTGTGGCGAGGAGGAGACCATGATATATTGATGTTTGTTTGCTAGTTCACGTGCTCATCCCTATACCGCGTCCCACATGCACAAGCGCCCACTGACACGTCCAACTCCCGGTATCTATCCTAGCTTCTTTTACTCCTGACTTTTCTTAGATGGACGTGCCATTCATCAATTCCGGCGCTTTGAGTCGCGCTCAGTACTCTTTGGTACGCAAAGTGGAGTCTGCGCAATCTCCGCCAGCAGTGGACCAGATCCTACTGAGTGAAATCGATGACATTAGACGTCACTTCGCTGCTGGAGGTCTATCGCTCGTGCGTAAGCAGCACTATGCCATGAATGCATTTCATTAGACGCCCCGTGCAGAAAGAATGCAGGGAAAAGCTGATTATGCTTCTCTACTGTTCTATGAACCTGACGCATGTTACTCCCGGCGAGCTTGCTTTTGCTTTGCCTCATGCTGTCAATTTAGCAGAGATGGGGAAGACGTTGCGTGACAAGCAGCTCGGTACGATGTTCACTATTCCGAAATCCTAGATCCCCCTAAACACTCGGTAAACAGGTTTCGTGTTCTGCACTGAAGTTATGCCAGCGAATCATGAGCTGCAACTCATGTTGGTCAATACCATTCGAAAGGTCAGTGCAACTGTGATCGTGGAAATATTTGTCTGACTTGGTGCAAGGATCTCGAAAGCTCCTCTACAGCGCGTATCTGCCTGGCTCTCAGTTTCTTAATTCAAGCACCAAATGATGATGTGATACCCGCAGTAGAATCACATTTACAGGGCCTATTCATGCACAAGTCGTCAGTACAAGGAATATCTGACAATAATTTTGCACACTGACTCAGCGTTCAGGACGTTAGTTCGTCGTAGAGCTTATTTGGCATATCATTCACTGCTACGTAATGAATCTTCACGCTTGACGCCACTGGAGGATGCGGTGGTGCTGCGCATCCAACGTACACTACCTTCTATTGACCCCTGCGCGATGGCAGCTGCCATAAAAGTACGTATATTTCGTTTGAGGGGGCCGAAGAAATGACATTGTGCATTTAGCTCAATCAAGCCCAATCTATAAATGATGAAGTGAACGCCCTCCTGCCAATTGTATGGCAGCGACCCGGTCATCAATATCTATCCCTTACTTTATTGGTACTTCGAGCCCTTCGGAAGGCTAAGTAAGTGTCAAGCGCTCAACTGCAAGTTGTCATTTGACAGGTGGACAGGGTATCATCGCCAAATGTTGGTATAGTGATTGACGTTATCAAGTGCACATCTGATCCCCCAATGCGAGGTAAGTTGAATAGTATCACTGGCGCCAATTTATTGAATATAACCAATAGTGCTGCTGCGGGAGGCTTTCCTTGTCTTATCGTCCGTCTCAGCAGAGGTTGTCCAAGAGTGCCAAACACAGCAGTCTCTGTGTCCAGTGGCTTGCATTCGACACCTATTGACATCAAAGGACCCTAACGATCAGTATTTGTTCATCTCATGCTTAGATTGCCTGAGCCCCACGCTTTGGGCAGGCACCCTGCCGGGAACAACGGCGATTTTAGATGAGTGGGAAGTCCAAGAGGTTATGAAACTGCTTGATTCTCGTGATAGGCTTGTCCGAAAGCTAGTGAGCGCCAGTAGTCGTCCTGTGGCGCCTCAGTACTGATATAGAACGCTCTTAGACCCTGAGGGTCCTACAAGCGGTCGATTATTCCCTTGCTGAGGCATATTACGCACAACTTCTACAGAACCGTCCCATCGGATCAAGTCTGTCTGACAAGACTGATTACCTGTCTCGCTTGCTTGATGTTTGCGAGGTTCAGTGTGGAAATGACGGGGAACAGTATGCCAGCCATCTCAAGAACCTCTTTACTGTTGCAGAGGGCGAGATTCAAGGTCGCTCGGAGGAAATGCCTGTCTTCGAAGCGGCCGTTGAGATGATCCTCACCCACATCCGGGAATGTAAGTGTGCTCATTTTCTACTCGGTTATCGCTGAATTCCCCAGTCGATATTGCATCTTGCATATCTTGCGTTACCGCATTAGGGGTTTCCGTCACAGAGCTGGATGCCCGGATCGGACCAACTCTAATGGTGGTTATCTCCGCTTTGGTTTGTGAATATTGCGGAAAAATAGCCGTTCCACCCCTAGGGCTACTCCAAGGCATGGCTAGCAGGCTTGCGTCATATGTCGGTACGTGGAAGATGTCCATTGGGCTAACGAAGTAGGCGCTCAGGCAGCAGCAGTTACAGTTCAGGATGCATGTCTGCTGTCCATGCTTAGGGTGTGTGCAGAGTGTGACGAGATTCCCGACACTATCCCGAAAATTGTGGCTGAGATATCCCAGTTCTCTGGGAAGTTCATTCGGAACGTGAGTCTTGTCTCCATCTGGTGAGAGCCGAAGATGACCTGCCGATCAGCGGTGTAGCCTGTTCTTGACTTACTATGGTCAAAGGAACGTGCTCACCGGTGTCATTGCTCAAGCATCCTCGTCGTCGGTAAGTCAATGGCCATTCCATTCCTCTACTGAGAACCAACGCCGAAATAGCTACCAGACTTTCTGGCTGCTCTGAAAGTACATCAAACAAATATGTCGGGCGCCTCGACCCGATCGGATCCTAAATTATCGGGGCCATCGCCTCCACGAGCTAGCTTATCTCCCGGCAAGTTACGTTACGATGCCTATGCTGCTCCCCAGGCCGTGCCTAGTCTAAGACACCTACTAAGCCCGCACAGAACCGAAAGCACCCCCCCTAGCTCGGGAAGAAGAACAAGAAGTTCATCACGTGCAAGTGAACGTGGGATGTCCTTGGCTGAGCTGGCAAGGACCATCACCCCAGGAGAATTGACTATTGTTGCTGCGCAGGGTCCGCTATACGATCTTCCTGAGGTGAGGACCGAGTACTCGTATTCTCTTATTTGTCTGACTTGTAATCAGCCTGACCACGTCCGAAATCCGAAAACACCCCCAGGCGAGAATTTAGTACGTCTTCCGAATAATTTGTAAATATTTCGTACGACAGCTAATATAATGCTGTCAGGCATCTCGTGTTGATCTCATATCACTCGATATGGCTCCCAATGAAATTTCCGTGACAGTTCCAACTCTAGAGCCTTACTTCGAAGAAGTATGGGATGCCATGGAAAACTCCAATTCCCGAGGGTGGTGCGAGTCGTCGATGGATAACATAGTTAGACTTCTGCAGAGTCTACAACATTCCATGAGAGTCATCGCTGTTGACCAACCACCATTTGAAGGTATGTTTGCTTCAGGGCTGGTTTATGGGGTGTGACCGCTGAGTTCTATCTTTATTTCGACTGTCTGACAGGGGAGCTCAAGGTTTTGGTAATTGCGTCATCTGATTTATCCCTGGAGGAGTCGAAACAATGTGCGGCCCTTCGTCTCCGGGAAAGTGAAGAAGAAAGTTGCCTGTGGCGTCTCCGGTGCGATGACGTCGAGTTACGGACCATTATCAAGAGACTATTGGATGGCATATGAGATGAACCCACGGTGTTTGGGGCCTGTGTGGTTCATCGGCTTATCGGATTTATTTGTTGAAACTTGAGAAGTCGCTGGTGAGAAGGCTCTTGGATTTAAATTTAAATCAGCTAAGGTAGTTCCGTCAAGTGATTGAGGACATTTTGTTGAGAGGAACAAGGTCCTTGTTGGGCGCCCACTAGAATCAGGTGTCATGGCAGGTCATGGCTACCGTGTGAATTGATTTCGGTTTGGATATATAATACCCGGACGTTTCTAAAATTTCAACGAAAGGAGATTTATTCCTTCTTTCCTTACCTGCCCGTAAACCAAAAATCACTGCGGATCGCTTTTGTACAAATCTATGGTTTTTTATCCACCACTGGAGTACGTTCTTCGTGTTTCCGGCATGTTTTCCGCTAATAACTATTGCTTGCAGCACTCCACACCTCATTCACGCCATCCTCTTCGGACCCCTTGCAGTTTCTCTCGTAGACACAGACCGTCCTCCTTAGGGCTAGTCAAGAATTTATTCTCCTTCCACATCTCTCTCTTGTTCCTTCTTGCCGTCTAATGGGATAAATTTACTCTGATTATTGGATTCAGACTGCTCTGAAAAACGCAACAACCTCGATACATAGAACAAAAGCGCATCGTTACATTTCCTTCTCTACATACCCATCGCTATACCACAGCAATGATTTCATTCAAGCACCCAAACCCCTTCCGCCCCAGCAGCCGCCCCACGTCTCCCGCTCCCCTATCCCGCCCAGAAACCAACATGGCTCTTGAGAGAACCACACGACCCCTTAACAAACTATCTTTCAGCGGCTTCAAACGCTCATCTTCTTCGACGTCTATTGCCTCTCCAACTCCAGCTCTACTTGTGCAAGATGGATCTTACCTCGAGGCGCTTAGTCTTAAGCTTAGCGAGGCGGTCTCAAAGGCGTTTGCGCCCCCAACCGGTCCAGCGCCTGCCGGTGAGTTGGTTGGAGGCAGACGTCCAATTCCTGCTGGACGTGGGAAAGCCCTCGGACTGTTAATTGCCTCGTGCGTGATTCTCTGCTCATACGTTATTCTTTGTTAACCTATTCATCAGAGAGTTGAAGGCATGTCAAAACAATCCCCATCTGTACAGGGCTATCCTTCGTTCGCTTCACAGGCCATTGTCTGTCCTACACAACAACCTCTCAGCACTCCTTCTTCCCCTCCTTTCCTCACCGGCATTCCTTGCCCCTCCTGCACCCACTGTACAGGCTCCTAACCCAAATGCAACCCAGCTCCATGCACTCTCAGCTGCTGGCTTTGCAGGAGAGCTTCTCGAAAAATTCGATGAAATGAGTTTGGGTTTAGATAATGATGCGAGGGGAGACGGCCTGAAGGCCATTCGCGAAGGCCTTGTCTCTCTCATAGGACGTGTTGTCAACCCACTCATTGCGGGCATTAAGTCTGAGCTGACGCCTCTTCTGGAATCCCTGGAGAATCCTGTTGCTGTCACTGTGCCTAAGATTGGTACCAAAGCTGGCCCCGTTCTTCATCCATCCATCGTAACATTGCAAGCACTTATGCCTGTGTATGCACGTGCATTGGCGAGGTACACGATCGCCCTTCCTTCTCAAGCGACCTTGGCGACTTTCTTAATCTCCATCATTTGGAGAGGGCTCGTAGCTTTCGCTCATCGGCCGCAAGTGATGACTTCGCCTTCGACGTCACCTCTGGGTTCTCCACAGCTCACAGCCTCGGCGAAGGGGCAGCATGTCAAGTCTGGTAGTACTTCCCTGCCTCCTGCGCGGTTTACTCTTAAGCTACCTCCTTCGAGACCACCATCTCCTCCCAGTATCTCGGTTACTTCAACAGCGGCTGCTGATGCACGTGCGCTCTACGAGCTCATGAAGCTCCTTCCACGTCCTCCTGCGGACAATGATGCGACACGCGTGGCTAGCGAGGCTGTCGATGAAGCCTTTGCTGACTTAAACGCTCTTGTTACACTGCTCGAGAACATTGACAACCCGTTGTTCACGCTCGGCAAATCGCGCGAGGAAATTTTGATAGAGATTGAGAATTTGAGTGACGACTTACCAACCCTCATCGCGCTGCCCGTACTCCTACGCAGTCAATTAAACGAGGCGCCGTCGATCCCACGAGTTGCGTCTATCATCAATATTTCAGAGGATGAATATAGAAAAAACTGCCTATCAGGCTTTGGGCGAGCAGAGCAGTGTAGCAGCATTGTCGGTCATAGCGTGCTCCACTTCCTATCTGCCCGACCTTTGGCTGGCTCCCCGAGCCTTGTGGAACAGTGGCTAGCAAACAGAGTGGATGCCATCGAGCATTGACTGCATGGACCTGATGATTTCTGTTGGTACTATTTCCCGTCATGTGAATTACAGCTCGTCTCTATATACTGGTTCATCAGATCGTCCAGTTATTCTTATTTAGGATGGTTATCTAGATTGCTTCACATTTCAACTCTCGTCGGTGTCTTACTCAATGATCTATACCATCATTGTAGTCCATGCACTAATCTCTACCAGTATTTTTCTATGCAAAGACTATCGGTACAGTAAATTTTGAAATAGACATTGAACGGTGCATAACGGACCTCGATGCGAGAGTCTAGTAGATGACGAGCAAGTAAATATTGAAGCCAATGCAATAGGTCCACGCCGAGGGTATCTAAGTTACTGGGGGGATGAGCATATGGAGCTGCTGATGTTTCTGTGCTCTATGTTCTGGGACGTATACCCACTCAGGATGAGTCGCGAAGGGCTTATGATGTTCTGCGTATTTCCGCTTACAAGTTGATATATACTTTGATTGAGTTGGACATAGTAAAACACTGTATAACATCTGCTGGTAAGTTCATGTGCTCTAATACCAATGGCGTGCAAACTGCAGTAAGTAGCCGTAGCCATAATCATACACGAGGAGCAAAGAAGAGGACGATTTCTAACACACCGAGTTCATAATTGCACCAGCCGGTGCATGCTTTGATATATACAAGCTGATGGGTGAGGACTATCTCTTCCAAGCCGCAGGTCAGAATATCAATGCGTCAACTTTTTTCAATCCTGCACTATGATAGCCTCCCTATCATAATTCAGTGTAAGCAGAGGGACCAAGGATAAACATAAGTTACGACTCGCCTTCAGCAGCAGAATACTTTGGTCCATGATTACCTCCAACACATTAAACACCTCCTCGCTAACGATCTCGCGATATGGTAGTGCAGACCCCAGTGGTTCTGAAAACGGGTGAGGGATTGTCGTTGGAGTCTGTATGCCCTGTACAAGTCGTCCGCGTCGTCCTGTTGCATCATCTGCACCATCATTGCAAGCAATGTGAGGGTTGAAATCTCTGATATATAGCCGATGCGGCAGCGGAAGTGACCAGTAATCTGAAGGGTTTTGATAGATGGCCCCTACGGTTCGGAAACCATAGAGTGACTGCTGCCAACATTCTCCAGGGAACCATGACGTATGCTGCGGCCCCCACACAGACCAAGGCAAACAGAGATAATCCGGGATTGTTTTGCCGCAAGTCTTGGCATATAAGTTTTCAAGTTGCAGAATGGCACTTAGCCGGGCGTAGAAGAAAAAGCGCATTCCCTCCAAGTTGATGTCCGAAACTCGGATATGGAAGATTACGAGTTGATCGTCCAGACTTGGATGAAAGAAGCATAGGTGAGGGAACTTCTGAAAAATGGGACCAGGACTGGGATTTATGCTCGCGGACGCCACCTCGTATTCCCAGTCACGCATAAGAGAAGGTAAGGAGAGTCGCGCGGTACATTGAGGGGGTTTCGACTTGTCAGTAATAGAATATATTTCTATAATCTCTTGGGTAACGATGAGGAGCTTATCCTCTGCGATGAAAGAGTAGTCGTTACAACCATTGTGAGTGAAGGGAAGAATGAACTGTGGTATATCGTTTTTAATTTTTTTCCACCGAAAACTTCTGAGATGAATTTACCTGGTAGCCTTTCCTACATTTCCAGTCCCATATTTGCACATGGCCTAAGTCGTTATCGAAAACAGGATCTCGGCCTTGCAAACTAATGTAATTCCCGTTAATTTGGAGCTTCTCAGGTTTGGGGTCCAGAAATCCACCGATGATACTGGCAACGTTGTCGAATGCTTTTAGAACCGACCGAGTCGCACCGGGGTGAGTCTCATTCGTCGTCAACGACCTCAGATGGATGTCAAATACGTGACTCTCACTACCAGCGCCAAGTTTAACATGAGTATGGATTGGACTGAAAGAATGTACACTCACTTGTTTGCTGGTAAAGTCACTACAATAAAGAGATCTTGCGCAGGACAAAACGTGAAGGCCAACCAGGGCACGGTGTCGACAGGGTGACTCCAGGAATGGACAGCATCAGAATCAGACAGGGATGACAGTGGCGCAAAGTGTATGGCGTTCTCTCTGACTGAGCCGTACATACCACCGACAACGTGAATAGTGGACGCAGGTTGAAGCGTACACTTTTGCTTGTATTCGAAATATTGCCATGCATCTTCGTGCTGCTTAAGTTGTCTGTGATGCATAGATACCGGCACCACATCCGTTTCGCAGTGGGTTCCTGGCACATGAATCATTCGAAAGTAGCGAAGGTCAATGATGTATTGCAGCATTCCTGAATTGTCGATCACTGCTTTCAGTGCTTTGCATGTCTATGGCGGATGGCATCGATGAGCATCGAGAACGTTCAACGTGAGACGACCTGTTTCAAGTTGTTCACTCACCCCTCGCACCCGTACTAAGTCGTACCCGTCATCGAGAGATCCCAGTATATGGCACAAAAGTTCTGCAGGGAGCCACACCAGCGTTATGCGACTCATTAGTATCTGGCTCACTGACCCGGAAGATTCTAGGATGATACTAATGATTATGAGTTCTCAGCAAAGTAGCGGCTTATCGTGATCTGATTATCCGGCGTAGTAGCGGAACCGAACTTGAAAAGTCTCGGAATCCGGGTCCTACTTCGTATAGAATGACCGCGACATCATGCTAGGCCCATTGTCCAAGGCATGCATATTTCGATCTTACCGACTGTCCATCTTACAAAACGTCTACGATGCGACACGCGAGGCTAGCGAGGCTGTCGATGAAGCCATTGCTTACTTAAAGGATCTCTCCACACTGCTCGAGAACGTTGTTCACGCTCGGCAAATCGCGCGAGAAAACTTTGGTGGAGATTGAGAATTTGACTGATGACTTACCAACCCTCATTGCACTGCCCGTACTCCTACGCAGTCAAGTAAACGAAGCGCCGCCGATCCCACGAGTCGTACCTATCATCAATATCTCAGAGGATGAATATAGAAACAACTGCCTATCAGGCTTTGGGCGAGCAGAGTAGTGTAGCAGCATCGTCGGTCATAGCGTGCTCTACTTCCTATCTGCCCGACCTATAGCTGGCTCCCCGAGCCTTGTGGAACAGTGGCTAGCAAACAGAGTGGATGCCATCGAGCATTGACTGCATGGACCTGATGATTTCTGTTGGTACTATTTCCCGTCATGTGAATTACAGCTCGTCTCTATATACTGGTTCATCAGATCGTCCAGTTATTCTTATTTAGGATGGTTGTCTGGATTGTCTCACATTTCAACTCTCGTCGGTGTCTTTCTCAATGATTTATACCATCATTGCAGTTCATGCACTAATCTCTACCGGTATTTTTCTATGCAAAGACTATCATACGGTATAGTAAATTTTGAAATAGACATTGAACGATGCATAATAAGCCTCGATGCGAAAGTCGAGTGGATAACGAGCAAGTAAATATCGAGGTCACTGCAATTGATCCACGCTGAGGTTATCTGAGTTACTGAAGGGATGAGCACATGGAGCTGCTGATGTTTCTGTGCTCTATGTTCTGGGACGTATACACGCTCAGGATGAGAGTCGCGAAGGGCTTATGATGTTCTGCGTATTTCCGCTTACAAGTTGATATATACTTTGATTGAGTTGAACATAGTAAGACAGTGTATAACATCCACTGGTAAGTGCATGTGCTCTAATACCAACGACGTGCAAACTGCAGTAAGTAGCCATAGCCATAATCATACACGAGGTGCAAAGAAGAGGACGATTTCTAACACAACGAGTTCATAATCGCACCAGCCGGTGCATGCTTTGATATATACAAGCTGATGGGTGAGGACTATCTCTTCCAAGCCGCGAGTTAGAATATCAATGCGTCAACTTTTTTCAATCCTGCACTATGACGGCCTCTCTATCATAATTCACCGTAAGCAGAGGGACCAAGGATAAGCATAAGTTACGACTCGCCTTCAGCAGCAGAATATTTTGGTTCATAATTACCTCCGACACATCAAACACCTCCTCGCTAACGATCTCGCGATATGGTAGTGCAGACCCCAGTGGTTCTGTGAACGGGTGAGGGATTGTTGTTGGAGCCTGTATGCCCTGTACAAGTCGACCGCGTCGTGTTGTCGCATCATCTGCATCATAATTGCAAGCAATGTGAGGGTTGAAATCTCTGATCCATAGCGAACGCGGCGGCGGAACTGGCCAGTAAGTTGAAAAGTTTTGATTAATGGCCCCTACGGTTCGGAAACCATAGAGTGACTGCTGCCAACATTCTCCAGGGAACCATGACGTATGCTGCGGTCCCCACACCGACCAAGGCAAACTGAGATCATCCAATGTTGCTTTGCCGTAAGTCTTGGCACATAAGCTTTCAAGTTGCAGAATGGCACTTAGCCGGGCGTAGGAAAAAAAGCGTATTTCATTGACGTCGACGTCCAAAACTCGGATATGGAAGATTACGAGTTGATCGTCCAAACTTGGATGAAAAAAGCACGAGGATTGGTAAGGGGACTTCTGAAAAATGGAACAAGGACTGGGATTTATGCTCGTAGATACCACGTCGTATTCGAAGCCACGCATAAGAGAAGGTAGGGAGAGTCGCGCGGTACATTGAGGAGGTTTCGACTTGTCAGTAATGGAATATATTTCTATACCCCTTTGGGTAACGATGAGGAGTTTATCCTCTGCGATGAAAGAGTGGTCGTTAAAACCAGTCTTCGAAGGGAAGAATGAACTGTGATATATCGTTAATTTCTCGCCGAAAACTTCTAACATGAATTTACCTGGTAGCCTCCCCTACATTTCCAGTCCCACATTTGCACATAGCCCAAGTCGTTCTCAAAATCAGGATCTCGGCATTGTATACTAATGTAGCTCCCGTTAATCTGGAGCTTCTCAGGACCGGTGTCCACAAGTCCATTGATGATAATGTTAACGTTTTCGAATGCTCTGAGAACTGACTGCATCAGGAAAACGTAATTCACTACGGCACACTACAGACTACTACAGAGCACTCTAGTACTCTGTAGTAAAATCCAACCCAGTGATGTGAGCTGCATTGGGGTGAGTCTCATTCGTCGTCAACGACTTCACATAGATTTTAAATAGGTGATTCTCACTGTCAGGGCCAAGTTTAACATGAGTATGGATTGTGCTGAAAGAAGGTACACTCACTGGTGTGCTGTTGGGATCGCTACAACAAAGAGATCTTGCGCAGGACAAAACGCGCAGGACAAAACGCGAAGGCCATCCAGGGCACGACGTCGACAGGGTGACTCCAGGAATTTACAGCACCAGTATCAGACAGGGACGACAGTGGCGCAAAGTGTATGGCGTTCTCTCCGACTGAGCCGTACAAACCACCGACAATATGAATAGTGGACGCAGGTTGAAGCGTATACTTCTGCTTGTATTCGAAATATTGCCATGCATCTTCGTGCTGCCTAAGTTGTCTGTGATGCATGGGCCGCCTGGATACCGGCACCACATCCGTTTCGCAGTGAGTTCCTGGCACATGAATCATTCGGAAGTAACGAAGGTCAATGATGTATTGCAGCATTCCCGAATTGTCGACCACTGCTTTCAGTGCTTTGCATGTCTGTGGCGGATGACATCGATGAGCATTAAGAACGTTCAACGTGAGACGACCTATTTCAAGTTGTTCACTTACTTCTCGTACCCGTACTAAGTCGCACTCGTCATCGAGAAATGCCAGTATATGGCACAAAAGTTCTGCGGGGAGCCACACCAGCGTTATGCGACTCATTAGTATCTGGTTCACTGACCCGGAAGATTCTAGGATGATACTAATGATTGTGAGTTCTCAGTAAAGTGGCGGCTTATCGTGATCTGATTCAAATCCGGCGTAGTAGCGGAACCGAACTTGAAAAGTCTCGGAATCCGGATCCTACTTAGTAGAATGACTGCGACATCATGCTATGCCCATTGTCCAAAGCATGCATATTTCGATCTTACCGACTGTCCATCCTACAAGACGACTCGCGAGCTGACTTGCACTGCATCCTTGTAGTATCAGACGGTCTTGGTTGACAACTTGAGACCTAACTTGACTCTATGATGGCTTCATTGTCTCTACTAGCAGAATCCGGTTTCAGCGTTATGGTTGTTCTACAATCCGACCTATCTGAAGTGCCCATGGTTTTCCCGTCGATATCCTGGTATGCCATAATTTTATTCCCTTGACTGGTCATTCATTTTGCACGGCCTTGCTCTACAGCAATCTGCATGCAGTAATACTATGGCATTGCCTTCGTACGCCACTAGATCTACCTAGGATCCACCGGAAATTCCGAATCCAAATATATAAAGCTAGTGAGTCCATGTACATTGCCATTCCTCCCTTCTTTGCTAATGTCCTCGCAGGTTCTGGCGGATTATTTACAGAGGCGCGAGAAGCTTATCGCAGAGGATCGCGCACTGCGAGTAGACCGCATTCGTGCAAATCATACCGCGGCCGAACTCAAGGCAGATGAAGTCGTACGCAATATCCGTACTAGAGAGGCTGTCTCCGTCTGGGGAGTTGAGGGCGGAGACGTCCCTCACCCTTACCCAGGAATGGAGTTCTTGAACGGTGGGATGCTCGTGTTGCGATTGACACTTTACATCTCACATCTGTGTACAGCCAAAGATATCATCCTGAAGACAGATCTGTATAGTAAAGTCGTCTCCAAGGTAAGCATTACAAATTCTTGCGCTTCTTGTGAGTTGATCACTGTTCGCCTGTAGATGCCAAAGGGCTCACTATTGCACGTGCACCACAACGCCTCAGTTGAGGCAAGAACGGTGCTTAATCTGGCACTGGGTCACCCCGCAATACATATTCGCGTGCCAGGTCCACTAGACGCGTCTTCTCTCAAATATGTGCTGCCCGATATCCAACCCATTCCTGCAGAACAGTATCCTGCCACTGTCAACCCCGCCAGCATTACGGATGTTACATACACCGGTGGCTGGGTTCCGATCCAGAAGGCGCGAGAGCTGTTCGATCCTGCACTAGGTGGCCCTGATGGATTTGATAAGTGGGTGCTTGGCACATTTGTGATCAATCCCAGTGATGCATTTAGGACGTATAATACGCCGATGAAAGTGAGTTGCACATTATACAATTGCTAAACATATCTCTTCAATACGAGGGGCCCGTAGATCTGGCTGAAGTTTGGGAGCACGTTTGCTGTGACCGATGTAAGTTGGTGGCGTAAGGCGTGAGTCTGTACTGATCAGCCTTAGCCTATCATCCGCTTCGTGCCGATCCAAAAGGAATATTTGCGACTGTTCATTCGTTCATCGATCGAGGATGGTATCTCGTACATTGAAGTACGAATGAGTTTTTTCATCAAGTGAGTTGGAGGACGGATCGACGTAAGTGAGATGCCTGACTGTTAGATACATTCTTGCCGAGGATGCGAAGACCAGACTCGACTTACGTGAGCTACTCCTGATATACGAAGAAGTCACGAATGAAATCAAAGCGGAAATGAAGGCGAAGGGTCAGGAAGATAACTTCGCCGGGTTAAAGGTCGGCTTGCTATCTATTAAAGTTACTTGCACTTAGACTTTCTAGATTATTTATAATACCTTGAGAATTGTTTCTCTGGAAGATTTGGACGTAGAACTAGATCAGTGCGCCAGGTTCAAGCAGGAATTCCCAGACCTTATTGCTGGCAAGTTCCATGATTTTATTTGAGTCAGTGAATTTAGTTTTAATAATTCACCTCACAGGATTTGACCTTGTGGGCCATGAGGATGGGATAATGTCTAAGCCGTTGCTTTATTACGCAGAGCCGCTTCTGCGTTTCGCCAAGAAGCATCCGAACATCCCATTCCTCTTTCATGCTGGTGAAACTCTAGGCGATGGCACTGCGGCAGACATGAACCTTTATGATGCTATTCTTCTTGGAACAAAGCGTATTGGACACGGGTTGAGTGTACCGTATGGCATGAAACGGAGTGTTGGCTGACTGGCATCTGCCCAGCTTTTCACTAGCTAAGCATCCCAAGTTGATGGAACTTTGTCGAGAGAAGAATATTGCAATTGAAGTTTGTCCCATATCGTGAGTGACTCGGCATCGTTTGTTGACACCTTGCGTTCATGTCGAGCGATCCACCAGAAATGAAGTCCTAGTAAGTTTTCGATATATGAAGTAAATCAGAGCGTTTGGCACTCAATAAATGATAGCGTCTTACCTCGTCTATACCTATGCACCCCCTCCCAGTAATCATGAATCAAGGCATTCCGGTGGTACTGTCCTCCGATGATCCAGCAATGTTTAATAGTATGGGGTTGTCTTTTGATTTCTTTCAGGTGACCTCGTCCCCTTGGTTATCCATTTACGATACTGAGCACTTGTCTTGTTTTCAGGTGCTTGCAGCAAGTGAAGTTACGGGACTGCTCACTCTTGGCCAAATGGCACGCGACAGTATTACCGTGAGTCACGAGTTATGTCTTTGGGCCTGTCTCTTACATTGGGTAACATTCTCTGTGTAGTATTCCATGCTTGATGAGATGAGCAAACAGACGGCTATGATCGCATGGGAGAGACGGTGGGCTAATTTCGTGGAACATGTTGCGGCGATGAGTTCATGACGTTGGTTGTATTATATATATTGCTTCTTTCAATGATAACACAAGGCCACTCCTTAAAATTGCAACTTCTGACGCTTCTGCACACTCACGCTAGGCCCGAGAAAACATTGATTGATTACAGTTTTTATACAACCATAGTTCATACTACTGCCCCGCAACCAGTTCTGCATTGGCCATCAAGATCCTATTCAATCCATCACGGCACATGCAGTTTTCAAACTTGAAGCTCTTCGCAATTTCATCCAGCTCAGCCTCGTTCTTCCCACGGAAGTGTTCTGCCCATTCCTTGACGAGATATTCGGTTACCAATATACTGCGTGACAAGCGACCAACACGATCGGACAGTTTCCAGACTGGGAATGGATAGAGACCCTGGTTCTCTTGCGGTATTTCTTTTCTGACATGGTCGATGAGAGGTTGATATATGTGCTGGACATGAGAAGTATCAGCACCCCAAGCGTCCACCGCAAGACGGTGTTTCTTCGCCAAGAAGTCCTTCAGCAGGGTCATGTAAGGTGTTTCTAGTGAGACGTGGACCATGCCCTGGAAGCCAATATCTTTATATAGCCAGATCGACCAACTTAAACGATCCTAGTAGAATCGTGTGAGCAACAGCGTGGGCATATTAAGTGTCGCTTTACCTGGTTGTACATGGCCAACTGGTCTTTGAGAACCTTGTACCGTCTTTCATTGATGGCGTCTGTAGCAAGGCCATCGTATTGCTGCCTTGCATAGACAGGGCCCCATTCACCGTTCCAGACACAAAGGCCACGCTGGTCCATCCATTCCCTCTTCTTCTCATAACTCCTCTTCATTCTTCCCCGTTGCTCGTCGGAGCTGACGTAATCCTCTGGGCTGGCAGGGAAGCCGTATACGCTGTAGTCTACAGCCCGAAGCATAAGATAAATCCTCGGAAACGGTAATACAACGCATACCGTGGATTGAGTAGGCAGTATTGTGCCACTTCTTATGCGCGTCACCGAAATGTGAGAAGTCACTTGCGAATGTGTTACCGTCGAAGAAAATGGCATGCTCTGTGTCAACTGAACGGATGGCATCGTAGACTCGATCGTAGAACGTGATTACAGCGGTATGAGTAGGGTCAGTGGGTTCGTTCAATGGGTTGTAACCAGCGATCCACTTGTTGTTAGCATAATGCTTTGCAAGTTCTTCCCAGAGCCGTCCTGGAAGTCTTTGTGCATCCAGAAATTTGCAATGTGCATGCCAGCATCAGAGTGCCAGTCAGTGTTCTGACCCCCTGGAGCAGCATGGAGATCGAGGATGGTGAAAATGCCGTGTTGGGCACAGAGGTCGATTACACGGTCAAGGTGTTTGAAGCCCCCCTTTTTCAGGACACGAGGATTCATATCATCTAACAGAAATGATAGGTCCGAGGAACTGCGGAACTAAAAAAAACAGGCATGTACCTTCAAAGTGCCTGTAATTGAAAGGTAGTCGAATGCAGTTGAGTCCGAGACTCTTGAAGAACTTGGCATCTTTCTCCTCGAAGAAATACTAGGCTCCCCTGTAAGAAGCACAAACGATCGGAAGATAAAGTCCAGCTCACCTTGTCGAAAAAAAAATCTGCCTTGGAAGATCCCACGACCTCAGCAAGAGCACCGCGGATCTGGAATTCGCAGCCAGGGTATCCGGAAATGAAGTTCTCCATGCTATGAGAGGGAGAACGATCACTTCGAGTTGGATTCATGAATGCACTTGGAACCGACTTACTTCATCCACCCTCCGAGTCCTGCGCCTCTGAGGATGACCTCATTTCCTTCCCCATCGACGACCTTAGTTCCAGAAACTTTCAGGTAAGAAGACATAGTTAGGCAGATGGTGCAACTACTATTTCCATCCTTACCTGCAACCTTACTAAGTACTACTCCAGCCAAGAAAGTTGGGGCTAGCGGGCCGCTATAGCGAGCCACGAGAAGGCGGTAGAAGTCATGTCCCGAGGACCGAGGTTTACCCGGGCAGTTGCCCAAGATTATAGCACACAGATATGAAGAGACCCGCACTCATGACTTGGGGCCTGAGGCTCATGACTGTAAACAGTCCGAAGGTCAATCTCGCGGCCCTTAAATTCTCGGCATGCACTTCTACTTCGCCCGATCACTCCCTGTCCTCCAACGTGTATATAGATAATATCTACAGAACAAGCCTTCTAGGTGAAGTACAATGAGACAGGTGTATCATCAAGTCTAAATAGTATGTAATGATGTGGTTGACCTACGTGTGCGAGAGATAGCTACTAGAGATAAAATGAGGGGTATCGTGGTATTCTGTGAGAGACTCCGTAATTGCACATGAATATTAATGAAACATATCGATCAGGAAATAGATACCAAACAGTGCTTTATAAGTCCGTCTTTATGGATGCTATGGCGCTAAACAACAGTTGGTGGGTCATGATAAGTCGTGAATTGAAAGTGCTTCGGCATCACCGAGGACGAGTGTCATTCCAAGAACCTGAACTTTCTCAGCGGTCCGAGAACTTAGGTCTATTCTGTTTCTGCATCCTAGCACGTGGATCTTCTTGGACCCCTGGGATCTCGCCATTCTTTGCGAGATGGTGCCAGCAGAGCACATCCCCAGACTTCAGCTTTCGCATAGGCGGATCTCGAAATTCTACAGGCACTCCTCTTGACTCGGGAGTGGACTCCCTTGTGCCTGGTTGTGATGAAGACTGTATCGGCTGCGATGAGGATCGTGTCGGCAGCGAGGTCGATGTACGAGGCGACGGGGACCGAGGAAGTGGACGCGGAGAGCGCCGAGGAGAAGCTGATCTTGCGAAGAAGTATGAATCAGGCGAGGATGGGTGTGGCGCTGGGTCCAGGTCCCCGTACTCAGAGAGAAGTGTGGGAATAGATTCGGAAGACGAAGAATCTAAGGTTGACGAAGGGGAAGTCTGGGAAGTGAACGAGTGCGGCATCCGCCTATAGCCAGCGGGACCATCGGCGGAAGACTGAGAAAGATAAGCAGACGTTAAAGGAGGTGGGGTAGCAGGTGGTGCTGTGAATTCTACTGGGATAACCCCTGGTTCGTCAGGAATATGATATCGCTCCGATGCGATTATTTCAGTAGAATGAAAGACGAAGCGATGGCCATTGGTTGCACGGTTAGTCGCTGTGATTGACGACGTACATCGGGAACACTGAGAAAAAGGTCAACACAATTAGAACTTGACATAGTTCCCACACTAGGGCCCTTACTGGAATCACGATCATATAGCCGACGGCTGTTCCACAAGTATGGCAACAGAGAGTCTGAGTCAGACATTCGCACGTCCGAGGGGGGGAAGCTATAGTCGATGGACGACATGGTGGTGGGCGAAGAGCCTCCGGATTTGCTGTGTATGCAGAACAATTTACGGGAAGTGCATCGGTTGAAAAAAGAGAGACATTGGGTCTGAGCAGTAAAACGGCCTGAAAATAGATTATTGGTTCAAATCAGTCACCACTCACATGAAAGAAACGAAGCTCATTAAAGTCTAAGTTTGACTTGCCTTCATTCCGCGATTGGTGAGAAATGTGCCACAAGATTTACAGTCCAGTATCCACACTTTATGAACAGGTTGAGGGGGCGGGAGAGATTGTGGCGGATAAGAGTTATGTTGGATCATTGACACATGTGTTGGCCAGGACCCAGCGGAGCCTTGCGAGGGGACTGAAAAATAACTGAATAATGTGGATGGAGGCCCTGGCGGGTGCGTATTCTGGGCTTGTGTGGAGCTTTGATGGTTGGTGAGTGGGTAGACTCGTTCAAAATATGCAGGCTGCGAATATTGGGGAATGAGAAGGCTGCTGCTACTGCTATCATAAAGAGCGTGGTTGGCGAAAACATCGTTCAGCGGTCTCTGTCCTCTTGGAGCTGGCGGGCGCATGTAATAATTGAGTGGGTCGCGATTTGTCCCGTGTGACGAACCCTGGCCAGGATTTACTGACGGTGAGGTGTCCGCGAGGGCGGGCATTGATCAGGCTTGACGACGGAGAGGACGATGAGTAGTACAACCGTGCCCTGTGAGTATGAGAGGTGGGGGAGAAGGAACGGAAAAAATTGTGCGCCTGAGAGCACTTGGATCTTATAAACTCATTTCAGGCGTATGCGATGCCAACTTGTCAACAAATCCCAAGCAGCACTAACTTGTATTCCTTTCGTTTTGCCCCCGGATTATCTCATCATCATCTCCGTTCATTTCCCGGACCGCCGGCAAGTGACAACTACCGTTTTCGCACATCCACAAGACTGCGGTGCATCCTCCATGGACTCCAATCTTGTTATCCTTACCCAGTCACACAGGGCCGTAGCAGCAAAAAAACGCGACAAACGAAATCAGATCAAGGAAATTGTATTCGACGAAGATGCGCGCAGGTACGCATGGTAAAGATACGCGAATGGAGGACTTCACACATGGTCCTCGGTAGAGAGTTCCTCACTGGATTTCACAAGCGGAAGGTGGCTAAGAAAGAAGAGGCTAAGAAAAAGGCAAAACTCAGGGAAAAGTTGGAGAGATTAGAAACGCGACGAGAGGTGTGTCTGTGTCTTACCCGTTATTTGACAATTCCAGGACATCTAAATCTAAGTGCTTCCTGCGGTACTAGCATCGGCGCGCCTTAGCAGAGCGAGCGGTACAGAATGCTGCGGAGGTCGAGAAGGCGTATGGCGCCATTATAGGTGAGCAATCACCGTGTGCGCTGTGCTGCAGATCACGGATGTTTGGCAGATGATGACGAGGACGAGGGCTTCGGTTTCTCGGGGGATGATATGAACCAGGAGGTAAAGGGAGAGTATGAGGGCGACGAACAACTTGCAACTGTGACTGTGGTCGAGGATTTTGATCCTGCCGCCCTCTTGCATGGTCCACCAATGACAGTCTCCACACACCCTGATCGGTCGGATACACCTTCCCTCACGCTCTTGAAGCCAAAAGGGAAAGAGAAAGCCCACAATGATCCTTCGAAACCGAAAAGGAAGGTGAAGAAAAATGAGAAGGCGAAGAGCATCAAGTACCAGACGAAAGCTGCACGTCTGGTGGAGCGCTCTAAGCAGCGGGCGCGACGCACAGAGAAGGCAGAGCGGGCCGGAGGAAAATCTTCAAAGAAGGGAAAACGTAGATAATGTTCATTTCGGATCCTTCCCTAAGTTCCCTCGTCAATCATTGTATTTTCTCATTCTACGCTGTGGGTAGTAGATCGCTTTCAATTTTTGACAGACTGCTTCCCATGTTTCTGTTAATTTTTTCCGAAGTTGTTGCGATGGATGTTTTTGCCGCCGACTCCCCCGGGGATTTGGCGGTGCCGGCCGGATGTATATGTAATGCAGCGGTAAAGTAACCGACACGTTTGCTACTGGCCCGTCTCAAAACCACAACCATTCGAGGACTCCAGAGGAGCAGCTGGCTGCATTATGAATTCCCTCTACACGCATGGTGTCCGGCAAACTAATTCGCTCAATGCTGACCTTGAGCGGCTGCGCAATGGAGACAACTCAGCATCCCTCCTAGGTCTGTTAAATTCCCTGCTAGGTCTCAAGGGGAATACGTTTGCGTGATGAGCAAGAACTCACGGACCCCCCCTCGTTAGGACAGATATCTGCCTCACTCGCTGCGATGCACCGAACCATCGAGGATTTCGATTCAATGGCGAAGAGAGAAATCATAAAGGCGAAGCAGGAGAAAGGGCAAATGTGCGTAACATGCATAATATCAATGGTTTGCACTGGTGTGACCTATCTTCATTATGCAGGCGTGTGCAGAAGTTCCGTTCCGACTATGCTGAACTGAAGAGTCAGTTTGAACTAATCAAAGTTGAGGTACGTCCAGCCATTGCAGCTGGAATACTGATCTCTCATGTGAGTGCAGAAAGCTGCGGCACAGCGAAGTGAGCTTTTAGGTGGCTCGTCGAGCATGCTGTCTCCTGCGTCAGATACAAGACGACGTTTTGCGCCGACTGCTGCTGCCCTGAACGGCGGAGCATCCTCGTCGCAACACTCTGAATCACCTTTCCGTACGCCAACGCCCATATCCAGCTCAACACTTCGTGAAAATCACGCACTACACGAGCACTCATTTATTCAGAATACAGAAGCAAGGTTGGATGAGTTCCTTGCCCAAGGGCGAGAAGTGCTAGATAACCTAGTGGATCAGCGGAATGTGCTCAAGGGGACGCAAAAACGGTTGTTGGATGCAGCAAATACATTGGGCCTGAGTCGAGATGTTATAGGGTGGATCGAGAGGAGAAGGTAAGGAGCATTCTCAGTTTTCGATTCGATCAAGGTGCTGAAGTCGTGTAGCACGCAGGATATGTACATCTTTTTTGGCGGAGCAGTGTTCACGTTCTTCTGTTTCTGGTTGATATGGCATTACCTGGGCTAAGTAATTTTCTGGACTTGTCTCTCCTGTACATGTGCACCCTTTGTTTGCTACTCATATTCATACCTGGCGTCAATGCCATACGATCATCGCAACCGCGTCTTGAACCACGATCCTTATACATAGTAATAAGCATTGCACCCGTGCCGGCGGTTTAAGTGTGACCCGAATTGGAACCACCTCAGGTACTTCGAAGTTCAGACCTTGACGCTCTGACAAGCGATTAGTGCCCGCTGTGATGGCCTCCGCTGGCCCCAGTCAACCGCACGACTATACAGAGGGTGCGTCAGCCGTTGACATCAACAATGCCGTCGCCCGTGTGCGTCGTGATGCAGCATACCGTGGGGACACTGGTCAAGGCGCCATGTTTGACGGACCAGGACAGGAATCTATACCTACAAGCATGTCCAGGATGTCTTATACCGAGCGCGGGATGGCAGGGAGACGAAGCATGAGTTCGAGGAGCCTGAGGAGGAGTGAGGACTCAGGAGGGCGTTCTAGTCGGAGAAGAAGCATAGATAGTCAGGTTTCCCTCACCAGGACTGGTGCCGAAAATGAAGACGACAACGAACACATCAGTCACAGAGGGCGTAGCCGCCGGGGATCCTTATCACCTACCCACAATCGATCCTCTGTATTTGGGAACATTGCTCACCTGTTCAGTCGGGGTGCAGCGGAACGCAGACCCTCGCTTTCACAACGTTCATCCGCGTCTTCTACTCGACGATCACGGCGGAGGCCCTCAGATGCGGGGTCAGAATACGCCCTTGCAAGCGGAGATGATGTGGACGAGCGGTGGGGATACTCATCTGGAGAGGAAAGTGAAGAGACGGAATCCGATGGTTCACGCCCCTCAAGCTCTATCAATGGTGAAATAGACTATGGCTCATACCCTCCATCTCCAACTGCAGGCTCACACCTCCCTATTTTCTCCCCTGATCCCATTTTCGGTGACGAGGTGCGCATAGACATAGACATGCCTCACGAGCCGCTAAACCCTCCACCCCCGGGACCGCCAAGCAGGCAAACGATCTTTATAGCAGAAGAGGATAATACTATCCGTTTCGTTGGCTATGAGATTATCATTTGGCGGCAGTGGCTTTGGCGAGTGTCCTGTGCTGTCACCTTCGGTGTCGTGGGCCTCTTAGGTCAATGGTTCCCGCGTATCTGGTTACGCTGCGTTGTACAGGAGAAGGCTTTCAGAGACCTCAAGCATGGTTTTGTCGTTGTCGAGGTGCGCAATGCCATAAGTATCTCATAGAAATTTGAAGTCATTTGCTTTCAGTCTGCACACAGAGACATCACACTATTCCCCGTCAAGCGGCTAGCATATCCGTACGAGCGATCAACCGTTTTTCATATATCTCCCACAGAGGCAAATGGACGACGCCCACCGTCGTTACCACATAAAACAAACGGCGAGACACAAGAAATTCTTGAGGACCTACATGTCGTCGACTACAGATACTCGCGTTTCGCACTCGATACCCAGAGTGGATTGTTCAATATGATAAGGTAGGCTGATATGTTTGCGCTTTCTTTTTTGCTGAGCGCCAGCAGGGACTGGCGTGATCCGACATGGACAGGTCTGCGGTCCATCCAGAATGGGCTTTCGCAACCTGTTAGGCATCAACGTCTATTACTATTTGGGCCGAACATTGTCGACATCGAGGGAAAATCGACGATATCGCTCCTGGTTGATGAGGTATGTCCTTGGCCAATGAACCAGTACTTCTGTTCACCATAGGGTAGGTTATCCACCCGTTCTACGTGTTTCAAATAGCCAGCATCATCCTGTGGTCGCTCGACGACTACTATTACTATGCGTTCTGCATTGCCTTGATATCTACGTTGAGTGTGATGACTACCCTTATGGACACAAAGAAGGTGAGGAACAGATGCCTGGGTATGCCGGGAAAGTTCCTGACGTACTCTTAGACTATCAAGCGTATGCGGGAGATGTCACGCTTCTTATGTTGCGTTATGGTTTATACAGATGGTGGATGTATGTAGCATTTTCTTTTGATCTGTACTCCCGTTCACGATCCTATAGGGGTTGAGCGCGATTCCACTGATCTCGTACCAGGAGATATCGTGAACCTCACTGAATTACGTGCACATCTGTTTCCCGCAGACATGCTCCTTCTTTCTGGTGATGCAATTGTGAACGAAAGCATGCTAACTGGCGAGAGTGTACCTGTTTCGAAGAATCCAGCTAAGGACGATGATATCGCTCGTTGGCGGGATCTCAAGGACGTCCAGGGTGAGCTCGCCAAGAGCTTTATATATGCAGGGACCAGAGTCGTTCGCATCCGTGGTGCTCTGGCGGCTGATGGGACGACAGCACAACTGGCCCTTGGGCTAGTTGTTAGAACAGGTGAGTCTTCCTGCAGTCGACAGGGTGCATGCATTCATGAATAATAGGGTTCAACACTACCAAGGGCTCACTTGTCAGGTCTATGTTGTTCCCGAAACCAATAGGATTCAAGTTTTACCGTGATTCCATCCGTTTCATTATTGTTCTGGCAGGTATTGCCGCCCTTGGCTTTTGTGCCAGCGCTGTGCAGTTTGTCCGGTTAGGAGTATGTGTTAGGTTGTACGCATGCAAAACTTGCTCACTCGGATGTAGATTAAATGGCCGACTATTGTGGTCCGCGCTCTCGACTTGCTCACGGTCGTGGTTCCACCCGCCCTTCCTGCGACCCTCTCGATTGGCACTAATTTTGCCATCGGACGTCTTCGCAAACTCGGAATCTTTTGTATCTCGCCTACTCGTGTCAATATCGGAGGTAAAGTAAATGTATGCTGTTTCGACAAAACAGGCACACTCACCGAGGATGGACTGGACATCCTCGGTGTACGCCCCCTTGACCGCAATGTCCACCGCTTTGGTGAGCTCATCGACAATGTCCACGATCTACCGTCCGTATCGGACCGCACAAACTTCCTCCATGCGCTTGCGACGTGCCATTCCTTGAAGATGGTAGACGGCGAGATAATAGGCGATCCACTGGATGTCAAAATGTTTGAGTTTACCAAGTGGACTCTTGAGGAGGGAGCGATCGCAAAGACCGGCATTATTAAAGGAAGAAGTGGCAACGAACGGCCGGCTGCCCTTGTGCAGACCGTTGTGCGACCACCTGGGAGTGCCCAGTTTCGCCTTGAAGATGCTCTCAAGACGGGGACGAAGGTACACCACACCATAAAGTAACGCAGTGTTCTGACTGTTACATTTCAGCATGCTCATTTCCTTGAACTTGGTGTAATCCGTACTTTTGAGTTCGTCTCAAGTCTGCGGCGGATGAGCGTGGTGGTCAAGCGGCTCAAGAGCAACGGTATGGAGATCTACGTTAAAGGAGCTCCAGAGGTCATGGTAGATATTTGCGAGAAAGATTCTTGTTAGCCCCCAACTTCCCTGAAACTCCTGAAGCTGATTACTCTGCAGTTCCACAGGATTATGATGATTTGTTATCGTATTACACAAGGCGTGGGTATCGTGTCATTGCAATCGCGGGCAAGAATATCGAAGGTTTATCATGGCTGAAGGCCCAGAAGATGAAGCGGTTGGAATCCAGTTTTTTCTTGTCTCCTAGTTACTAATGATTTGTGTACAGGGAGCAAGCAGAGTCGAATCTTCGTTTCCTCGGGTTAATCATTTTCGAGAACAAGTTGAAGCCAGGGACGACTCCTGCTATTCAGACGCTCCGAGCAGCTCATCTGGCATGTAGGATGATTACTGGAGACAATCCATTGACTGCTGTTAGTGTTGCACGAGAGTGTAGTCTGGTAAGCCAGGCTGCACACGTCTTCACTCCTGTATTCGTCCAGGGTAAGCAGCCAGTGTCGTCAAGTTTCTTTTCTTATGAGACTCTTTATAATCTCAGGAAACGCTACTACACCCATGTCAATCCTCGAGTGGTCCTCCTTGGATGACCCCTCTTGGAAATTGGACGACTACAGCCTCAAACCATCGCCTCCACCTCCACACCTTACCGTTTCAGAAACTGAGGTTGACTATCAGGATTATGCCCTGGTTGTGACAGGTGATGTATTCCGATGGATGATCAACTATGGTCCTCTTGAAACTGTGCAGCGGGTGAGGAGTTGTTCAGCCGAGTCAAGTGCAGTTTATGAACTGATTTTTTTCCCTCAGATGCTTGTTAAGACCCAGATATTTGCTCGAATGTCGCCCGATGAAAAGAATGAGGTTGTCGAACGACTGCAAACCCTGGGTTACACCGTGCTGATGTGTGGAGACGGCGCGAATGATTGTGCAGCACTGAAGGCCGCAGATGTTGGCATTTCGCTGTCTGAAGCGGAGGCGTCTGTTGCAGCACCCTTCACCAGCAAAACGCCAGACATCAGTTGTGTCATCGAAGTCATCAAAGAGGGAAGGGCTGCGTTGGTGACCAGCTTTTCGTGTTTCAAATACATGTAGGTCCTCTTTCTTAGCTTCTGCGAACTTACTGATATCTGTCAAGGGCGCTATACTCCATGATCCAGTTCACGACGGTCACTCTGCTTTACTCTTTTGCATCGTCACTAGGAGATTTCCAGGTATTTCCCCCCGGGAAACCACTTGAATGCCACTGAATGCATTTACAGTTCCTGTATATTGACCTCTTCATTATCATCCCGATTGCCGTCTCTAGTGAGTCGGGTATCGTTTTACTTGAGGAAATTCTAATGGGAATCAGTGGGACGGACTCTCCCGTATTCGCGGATATATCCCAAGCGTCCCACGGCCAGCCTGGTATCAAAGAAGGTCCTTGCCAGTCTGTTTGGACAGATAATAATCACAAGCAGTGTTCAATTGTGGACGTTCCTCTGGGTCAGGAAACAGGACTGGTCAGTGATGTGCCTTGTTTCGCTGCCGAAGGGAACTTACGGGTTGATTTACGATAAGGTATCTTCCCCCTGATTCCGACCCTTATGGCAACGGTGCCCACCTCAAAGCTAGCAACTTTGAAAACTCAGCACTGTTTTTAGTATCTTGTTTCCAGTACATTCTTGTCGCAGCGGTGTTTAGCATTGGTCCTCCTTACCGCCAGCCGATGTGGACAAACAGTGTGTGCTTCACCGTGACAGTTACTACTGAATGTGTCCTGATGTATGATGCGATTACGTAGGGTGGTTGATGGCATCAGTCACTGGTTTGTCTTTCTTTAGCTTGCTAGTGCTATTACAGCCTCCTAAGCCTATCCGGCTGATTCTCGAGCTGATGGTACTCCCATTCTCTGGTAGAGCATGGCTAGCAGTATTTGCGGTCGTCAACGTTCTTGCTTCACTTGCATTCGAGCGGTGGGGGACCCAATTCATCTCACAGGTGATTGGTGTTTTGATGAACCTGCGGTTGGAGAATAGAAGGTATCGAGAGGGGAAGGCGTACAAGGCTGTGGAAGGCGGTATGCGATAATGTTGAGTATTGCTCAATCGCGCCCGGAAATATCATTACTTAGAGCACTAGACCGTTGTCAACGAAACGTAGATAGATCACAGCACTGCACTGCAGCACATGACCTGAATTTCCTTTTTAGGTAGAGGAAGAAAAGCCATTTGAAGGACGAACTTGAAGTTTCATTGTTGACCAAGGCGCTGGGTGCCACATACTTATCTTCTCTTCCTCACCATCTTCCTGGATTCTCCGAGCCGGTCTCTTCATTCCTTTAATTTCTTCAGTAGTAATGTTTTCGAATCTTGCTCTCGCTTTCTACCTCGCCTTCTTTTCGCTGAGCTTTACGAGTGCACTTCCATATGCTGAAGGCCCCGCCGTCGCCCGTCGCCAAGTAGCATCTTCCGTTCTTACTGCCCCTTTGACTTCTCCCACTTCAATCACTACAACGAGCACCATCCAAACGTGAGCCAAGTGCCAAGTTTACAATTATTGTAATGCTGATCTTCCCAGTGCAAATGGTCTAATGAATGAGACTTGTGTCCTTACGTTCACCCCCGTTGGCGATCAAATCCAGGAGGTCCAGAATTGCACCATGGTGATGGGCGAGAGTCAGGTATCTAGCACGATCATCACCCCATCGTCCACAACGGACAGCTCTTCACCTGTGAGTCGACTTTTCGCTATCTGCTATCACAGACGACGATAGCACACTTCATGGCCGGAGGATTGAC